>JAQQSV010006890.1:0-14161 GCA_028646515.1 Pseudochirops corinnae
CCTGAGGACAGGGGATGTCGGGGCTGGGAGGGGCCTGAGGACAGGGGATGTCGGGGCTGGGAGGGGCCTGAGGACAGGAGATGTCGGGGCTGCGAGGGACCTGAGGACAGGGGATGTCGGGGCTGGGAGGGGCCTGAGGACAGGGGATGTTGGGGCTGGGAGGGGCCTGAGGACAGGGGATGTCGGGGCTGCGAGGGGCCTTTCTACAGAACATAACGATGTTAGAGACAGACGGATGCTAAAGATCTGATCCCACCCTCCTATTTTTGTGATAGGGAACTAAGTCCCAGAGAAGTGAAACCCCTTACCCACAATCCCACGGTGGATTAGTGGCAAAATTGGACTTGCCCCCCAGCTTTCTGGACTTGAGGTTCAGTCCTCTTCCCGCAGGGCCACACCGTCAGGGCAGGTCCATGCCCCTGCCTTCCCTCTTAGTTACTCCCCAGTTATCCTGTACTTGGCTTGTTCGCATGTGTCTGTTTGCCCGCTGTCTCCCCGTTAGACTGGGGGCTCACTGAGGGCAGGGGCTGCCTTTTGCCTTTCTTTGTAGCCCCAGGACTTAGCATAGGGTCTGGCACTTCTTAAATAGTTACTGACTGACTGACAGATGGTAGGAGGTCGAATGCCAGGATAAGCAGTTTGCCTTTTGGGGGATGAGGGGGTGGTGAAGACTAATGAAAATTTCTTAATTCAAGCAATAACCAGGCCAGAGATGAACTTTAGGGAGACTTGCCCCGTGCTGGGAGGATGTGATGGGGGAGGCAGGTGGACAGCTCAGGCGGCAGGCTGTCTCAGGCCTGGGTCCCAGGGCCCCCGGGGAACGGAGGGGAGGGGGCAGGTTATCCTTTGCAAACTACTCAGCCTTGACGTTCTTATCTCTGCTGCCATTTCAAGATCTGAAGATGCCCTTTTTATTCTGGCTCCACATGGACCCTGTCTCTCAGGCGAAGAGTGTTGAATTTCAGGAAAGTTCTTCGTCATCATCCCCATTAACCAAGAGCGCCTTTCTTCCCTCTGGCGCCGGGGCCTCGCCGGCTTTCCGGCCCAGGATCGACCTGAAACTGCTTTCTGAGGCTGCCAAGATGCTTCCCTCGGCCTGAAGAGTCCTGAATTTCCTTTCCTATGAACAGTGTGTGTCTTTCTGTCTGTGACTGTGTGACTTGTGTGTGTGTCTGTCTGTGACTGTGTCTGTGTGTGTCTGTGTGTCTGTGTTTCTGTGACTGTGTCTGTACATGTGTGACTGTGTATGTGTGTGTGTGTGTATGTGATTAGTGACCCACATCTGCAGGGCACTTTAAAGCACACAGAGTTCTTTTCTTTGCAAACATCCATTCAGGCAGACAGCGCCAGTGTGATTTCTCCCGTTTTACAGATGATGACACTGAGGTCCCTGAAGCTGGGCACAGACCCTCCTAGCCCCGCTCCACCCCCACCTTCCCCAGGCAAGGCCCCAGAGCTAATGGCTCTGCCCCACCCCCACCCCCTTGGGCAGCCCAAGCCCGGCCCAGCAGGGGAGCAGGCTGCCTGCTTCCTGCCAGGACCCAGGGGCCTCGGATCCCTCTACTCATCTGCCAAGCATCCCTGACCCCTGACCTCCCCCACTTGTCCCAGGCTCCAGCCTTCCCAAACCGCCTTTGATCTTCTCTTTCCTCTGGGGCCCCCCAGGATGTCAGCTTGGGGGGAGGCCTGTATCCTTTTAATGATAGCCACCCCCTTTCCCCTTCCCTGGAGCTGCCAACTTCTAACCACAATAGTGGCTTTGTGCTGGTTCATTTCATTTTGAATAAAAATGAAATATTGGGGAGCCCCCTCCTCTACTCTAAGGACTAACCTTGGGGGGCCCCTCTCATGTACTCCCCCAGTATTGATCACCCAGTTAACATCTCCCCAGTACAGACAAGAGTGATGAGGGACTCGGCATTGATCTGATAATTGATATTCCCTTGATATTGGTGATGAACAATTAACACCAATTATCTCTTAAAATCATTAGAAAATAAGACGATATTTGCAAAGCGCTTAGCAGGGGCCTGGCATACAGTAGGTGCTAAATAAATGCTTATTCCCTCTAAAGGGATATTTGTGGGGAAGACTTTTTTAGCGTTATTATTATTACTTTGACCTGCGGGTCCTCGGTCTGGGTGCCGAGGCAGACAGAGAAGCAGGGCTAGGACCGACCAGTCGGGGAAGATCCGAGATTCCATTAGCTTCCATTGTTCCTCTTTTTGTACCCCAGCACTTCTTGGCACGCAGTAGGTGCTTAATAAATGTTTGTCTATAGATTGATATTAAACAAGGAGGCAAAAAACATAAGACAGCATGTTTGGAATCTAAGCATTATACCATTGCCTTGCCTTCCTGGCTGGCACCCTTTGTCACTGTTATAGCAAATCGCACACACACACACACACACACACACACACACACACACACACACACACCACCTCCAACAAAACATTAAACAGAGAAGCAGTGAGATGGAGCCATACTTACAGGACCTCAGGTCCTGCCTGACCCTTTTGAGCTGTGTGACTGTGGCCAAGTCATTTCCGAGCTTCTCTGTTCTGGGCCCTTCTTCTCTTCTCCCTCCATACTACAGAGTTTGCCCACTCCTATGGTTTCAACGACCATCTCTGTGAAGTTGATTCTCAGCTCCGACCTCACTGCCTGCCCTCAGTCTCACATTTTCAGCACCTCTTGGACACCTCCAGCTGGACATCTCAGAGATATTTGAAACTCAGCGTATCCGAAACTGAACTCGTCCTCTCCTCCCAGACCTTCCCGACTTCCCAATTGCTGCCAAGGTTACCACCCTTCTGCCAGTCCCCTGGGCTGTCACTGAGGCATCATCCTTGACTCCTAGGTCCTTCTCATCCATCCTTCACTCTCAAGTATTGTTTCAGAATATCTCTAGAACAAGCCCTCTGCCCCCGCCCCCACCCTGGTGCAGGCCCTCATCCCCTCAAACTGGGACTACTGCTGTAGCTTCTGGGTGGTCTGCCTGCCTCCACTCTCTCCCTCCAGTCCATCCTCCATTCAGCCACCAAAGTGATTTTCCTAAAGCTCAAATTTGACCATATCACCCCCTACTCAATAAACTCCAGTGGCTCCCTATGGCCTCCAGGATCAAATAGAAAACTCTCTGGTTGTCTTTTCCAGTCCTTCATCACCCAGCCCTCTCCTACCTCTCTAGCCTTCTGATCCCTCATGCCACCCTCCCCACCTCTGGGCATTCTCCCTGGCTGCCCCCATGCCTGGAACCACCTCCCTCCTCATCTCTGTCCCTGCTTCCTTGGCTTCCTTCCTATCTCAGCTCCAAGTCTCATCTTCTACAAAATGCCTTTCCCAACCCTCCTCAGTCTTCTCCTGCTGCTGTGACCAGCACAGTAATATGACCCAGCAACCAGCTGAATAAAGGAGAGAGACGGGGATGTATTTCATAGTCTGTTTATTACAGAACCATTTCATACAGAGCCAAAGTACAAGAAAATCACAGGATTTATATACCTTATAGCAGAGACTCTGAGGTAATTGAAATGCCAGGACCCTTCTTTAGTCCTGACCACTCCCTAACCTAGCCCAAGGCTAGGTATACATTAAGTATACATTATATATATATATTATATATATATATATATATATATATATATATATATAAAACAAGATTATACTCTTTCTGCATATCTGCCTCATAGAAGAGGGGGAGCATGAAAGTCTGGTCTACTACATCCTACAGAGCTCACTTTATACTTATCTGTTTCCTTGCTGTCTAGATTGTAAGCTCCTTGAGGGCCACATATATGTGTGTGTGCCTTTCTCTGTATCCCCAGAGCTTAGCACAATGCCTATGCAGATCAGGCATTTGAAACATGCTCACGGGTTGTACTGTAATTGATTGTACTGTCCAGCAGAGGTAACCATATTAGCACTCCCTTCCCAACAGGACTGTTGTGAAGAAAGCATCCAAGTCCTGGGGACTGTTCTGGTTATCTAGATTCCAATTCCACTTTGCCACTGATGGCTGACTGACTTGGGGCCAGTCTCTCTTTAACAAATGGGGACGAGAATCTCAAAGATTAATGAAGGTCCCTGAGTAGAGCAGAGTCAAGAATGAAAACTTCAGGGGAGAGATCTGAAGAGGGAAGAGCTAGATAAGAAAAGCCATGTCTGAATAGACTTGCTCTCTTCTGGGTTGTCCAAACATTAGCAACTCAGCTAGCAAAATGTTTACCATTTCTCTGCTAGCACATGTTTTAGTCGTGAAGTACAACCTTGTTTGGTTAGGAAAAATACAGGAGCCAGACATACAGTGGTTCATCCATTATTTTTTCCTGGTTGATGCTAAAAAGCATGGTATTTCCCTCACCACCACATGGGGTATGGAGGCAGGAGTGGGGGGGGGGGGCAGCTGTAGAGAGCTGATTGTTAAATCTCCAATGTGAGTATTTATACCCCAGAAACGGTCAAACTCTGTAAATCAGGGCTTGCCTTATTGATTGTCTAGACTTAAGGAAGTGACAGGGAGAATGTTAAAAATGCAGATTAAGCTTTAAAGTATGTCTTACATATTTTTTTTCTTTTTCTGGAGAATTGGTCATGAAGCATTGACCGACAGGCTGCTGTGAGCACTTGATACTGGGCCCTCAGTGGTTGTGCCAGTGGAAGGTGTAACCAAGCTGGAAAGGCTTCAAGGGCAGGCCCACTGCTGGACATTTCTCTGTTGCCTGAGAACCAGCCCAGCTAAGTTCCAAGAGGCTCATTACCGGGCTGGTCCTGAGGGGAAGAAGTTCTTGGCTGTAAATAGTCAATGCCTATCTACTAAGTCATTGAGGGGCTGGGCTCTGCTGTAGTGGATAAAGAACATGGAAATAGTTAACATGAAGTGTATTATGGCTACTCATGTGCTTAGAAGTAGTTACCTATGTAATTCTCATACAGACGTCTCTATGGACTATCATCTTTGTTAAAAATCTATCACGGGGTGGCTAGGTGGCACAGTGAGTAGAGCACTGGCCCTGGAGTCAGGAGGACCTGAGTTCAAATCCCACCTCAGACACTTGACACACTTACTAGCCAGGTGACTTTGGGCAAGTCACTTAACCCCAATTGCCCTCCAAAAAGCAAAAAAAAAAAAAAAATGTATCACAGCCTCTACATACATAAGGAATATATAGTCTCGAAATACAAGAGGAAGCTGAGAAACATCATTGAACATTTCCATTTTTCAAGTAGAGGTCAAGTCAGCAGAAACTGGACAAGTCACTTAACAGGGGAGGGGGGTTTAATATGTATAATGCATATATGTTTAATGAGGCATTTAGACTACACTCTCTTAAGGCTTCTCCCTGCTCTGAGAGATTCTTGGATTTAAAGAGTCCATTTTGGACTAAACATAAATGAATGCAAATGTTCAGAAACAGCTTCCCAGACGGAGAGTTTCCAAATGTTTGTGTGTTGACCTAGAACGTTCCTTTCCAATGGTTTTTCCAAGCCAGATCATTGAACCACTTTGCCTCCAAATTAAACCCGGCTCTGCTGAGTGAGGGAGTGGGAAAAGACACGTTTTTGTGCAATTCAGCCTTCCCCACCCAGAGGGGATCAGTTTTCAGTCCCTTGGTCTGTGTGACCAGGCAGCTGGGCCCTTGGTGAGTTGGCAGGCCAAGCCATGCAAGGCTCCCTGGTCTGGGGGGGGCCTCTCCCAAGCCTCCATCAAAGGAGACAGTCAAGGAGGGGACCAGAGTAGAGGAGCAAGACCAGCATCGAGCTCTGTCTGTTCATTATATGGGTGGGAATTAGGCTGGAGAAGCAGAGAGGTAAAGGCATCATGACTGGAGGACCTCCTGGCTCGATGTGTGACTTTTCCTCTGGAGGTCTAAGGCTTCTCCTCTTCCAAAGGAGCAGGGGTGGGTCACGCGAGCTTTTCTGCCCCTTCTGGCTCAAAATCTATAATCCCCTCAGCTGACAAGGGAGCATTTCTGCAGCACAGGCCGTTCTGCTAAGATCACCTCCAATTTTATAGGTACTGATGTGTGTGTGTGTGTGCAGGTATATTACGGGGCTTTCACTGCACACAGGTATAATACACACTATAGGATAGACACACACATATAATGGACATACTCTACATAGTATATGTACTGTGTAATATATGTATTATAACATACACATACACTATGTAAGCATACTGTGTCTATATGTGGCATGTATCTACGTGTGATTTTCACATGTAGTTCACATGCAGTATGCACAGTAAACTGCATTATATGTAGTTTACAGTGTATATGTGCTAGGCACACATGTGTATATTTTTATTATGTTTATTTATGATAAATAGACATTTATAGTGTTTACAATGTGCCAGGCACTGTGCTAAGCACTTTAGAACTATCACCTCCTTTTATTATCACAACAACCCTTGAAGGGAGGTGCTCCCCATTTTACAGAGGAGGAAACTGAGGCCAACAGAGGGTAAGTGACTTGCCCAGGGTCAAACAGCTAGACAGCATCCTGACTCCAAGCCTGGCACTCTAGCCACTGTGCCACCTAAGTGTGTGTGTATGTATACACTCACACGTAAACACACACATAACACATATTTATATGTTCTAGCATATATATTATACATTTGCTATATGTGGTGTTTTGTATATATTTATTATATATAATTATTACTATATATAGGATAGTCTACTATATGTACTAGTATGCATATATATTATGTGTGCAGATCCTCAAAGAACCTGCCTTTTGTTGTGTCCTCAGCTTTAGTACAGTGCCTGGCATATAGTAGGAGCTTAATAAATGTTTGTGGACTGAATGAAGACATTGCACAGTATTTTAAAGCTAGAAAAGTTTTTAGCGATCATCTGGATCAACAGTGTCAAACTCCAAGAGGAATAGGGGCAGCTGGTGTCCCATTTGGGTGCTTAGTGATTTAGAAAATCCAGAAAGAAAGAAAGAAAGAAAGAAAGAAAGAAAGAAAGAAAGAAAGAAAGAAAGAAAGAAAGAAAGGTGGGAGGGAAGAAGGAAGGAAGAAAGAAAGAAAGAAGGAAAGAAAAAGAGAGAGAAAGAAAGGAAAGAAGGAAGGAAGAAAGAAAGGAAAGAAGGAAGGAAGAAAGAAAGAAAGAAAGGTGGGAGGGAGGAAGGAAGGAAGAAAGAAAGAAAAAAGAAAGAAAGGTGGGAGGGAGGAAGGAAGAAAGAGAAAGAAAAGAAGGAAGAGAAAGAAGGAAAGGAAGGAAGGAAGAAAAAAGAAAGAAGGAAGAAAAGAAAGAAAGAAAAGAAGGAAGCAAGGAAATGAAAGAAAAGGGGAGAGAGAGAAGGGGAAAGGAAGGAAAAGAAAAGAAAAATGCAGAGCGGGGAGACAGAGAGAGAGAGACAGAGAGAGAGAGAGAGAATCTACAAAGGCTTGCTGGAGAAAAAATAGAAACTATCAACAACCACATGAAAAATGTTCCAAATCTCTCGTAACGAGAGAAATGCCCAATTAAAGCCACTCTGATTTCACCTCGTGCCCGTTGGTTGGCAAAGATGACAAGAAAAAAGCCCTAGCCATTGCTGGAGGGGCTGTGAGAAAACAGACACCTTCCCGTGCTGGGTGGGGAGGGGGAGAGGGGCTACGAATGGTTCAGCTGAGCTGGAAAGCTATTTGGAGCTCTCCCCAAAAAGTCATTAAACTGTACTAGCCCTTGAAAATCAGGGCCACCCTCACTAGGCTCATGCTCAGTAACTAGAGAGGGCAGTGACTAGAGCCCTGAGCCCAGAGTCAAGAAGGCCTGAGTTTAAATCCTGCCTCAATTTCTGTGTTAGGGATGATAATAGCATTTACTTAGCAGAGTCGTTATAAGGATCTTTATGAACCCTGATACCCTCTATAAAAGTTGTTACTATTATTGTTTTGCCACGAAGAGACCAAAGAAAGAAAGAAAGCATCCATATGCACAAAAATTTCCATCATTGATCTTTTTGTTGCATCAAAGAATTGGAAACTAAGGAGGAGGTTCATCAGTCGGGAGTGACTGAGCAAGTCACAGTCTATGATTGTGATGGTATCATTGTACTGGATGAAATGAAGAACAAGAGGGCTTCAGAAAAAACTGAGCTGACTTATATGAACTGATGCAAAATGAAGTGAACAGAACCAGGCGAACAATTTCTATATGACCACAACATTTTCAAATTAAACAATTGTGAAAGACTTCATAACGATGATTGATGCATCATCCAATCACAACTCTAGAAACCTGGTAACGAAGTGTGCCTCTAACCTCTTGGCAGACAGGTGGTGGACTCAGGGTACAGAATGGGACAGACATTTTTGCACATGTTCAATGTGTAAATTTATTTTGTGTGACTAGGCTTATTTGTTATAAGGGAAGGCTTTGGTAGAGGGAGAATTTGGTAGAGTAGTAAGAGAGATAGCCCCAAAAAGGAGAAATGAAAGAATAAAACTTTTTTAAGTATACAGTGCAGGACACAGACATATAGGAAGAACTAACGTGTTAGATATATATGCTTAAAGAAAACCAAGTTGTATGCATTCCTCTTTTTCTCTTCTTTGTAAATGGAAATGATCATTTTCATTAAGTTCAGAATAACAAAAAATATTAAAATCCTGAATTTTTTGAAAAAGACTTTCTAGAGGAGAAAGCATTTTGGAATGAGCCTTGAAGGTTAGGAAAGAATGAGAAAGGCAGAACTAGCCTTGGAGAGTGAGAAAGGCTAGGTATTCCAGGAAGAGGAACAGTATGAAGAAACTCTAAGAACAAACTACATCCGAGGAAGAGTAGCTCATTCATTCATTCATTCACTCACTCACTCACTCATGCATTCATTCACTCACTTATGCATTCGTTCACTCCCTCATTCGTGCATTCATTCATTCATTCACTCACTCACTCATGCATTCATTCACTCACTCACTCACTCACTCATTCATTCATTCATTCATTCATTCAACAAACTTTTCTGTCATCCTGTCACTCTGAAGCGCCTTCTTTCCACTTCTCTGAGTAATGGGCTTTTGGCCACTAGGGGGCATCAAGAGGAGAACCATTCAGTAGATGGCATGACGTGCCTTTGGGTCAGAGGTGCCCTGGACTAAATGTCCAGGAAGGTGAAAGCAATGCCAGGTCGGAATGATTGCAAGTTCCCTTTGCTGAGCTCATTCCCTGAACACACCCTCCCTGCCCCGTATACCAAAAGGCAAAACACACAGACAAAACCACCCAAGCCCACTTGATGTTCGACTCACAATTCAGATGAAGGCTGAGTCCAGCTTGGCCCTGAAAAAACAGGAGCAAAGAGAAGTACAGGCCCTGCCCTCTCGAGGCTTACATTCTACTGCGGGAAGATGGGACAGAAGAGGGAGCTGAAACACCAGGGTGGGGCTTCAGCAGCAGAAGCCCAGCCAGGAGGGGAAAGGATCTGGAAGCAACCTTAAAGCCCCACAGCTTCATTTTACAGAGAAGGAAACTGAGACCTAGAGCTGCCCACCCAAAGCCACACAGGCAGTACCACCAGAGGGGAGGTCTGAACACCTCTGGCTCCAAGGCAGTTTCTTTTGCCCCACCTAGATGAAGATGAATTTTGTTTTGAGGTTTTTTATTCTGTGTCATATTAAAGTTTGTGAGAAGGTAGTACGGTGTCATGGATGGGGAGTCAGCCTCAGAGTTAGGAAATATTTGTGTTTCAGTCATCTCTGCTGCACTCCAGCACCTTCCCAGTGTCTCCAGCAATTTTCCAAGGTTTTAAGTTGGCCCATAGGTGCTGACCTGCACTAGTGGAGGGAGTTTGCATACTGGGTGTTGCCCATGCAGGTGAAATCACAGGTCTGCCCTGGGTGGGGCTGGGGGGAGCGGGATAAAGGCACATGCAGAAGTACACAGTATAATAAAAGATGTAGAATAGATTTCCAGCATCCATGATTTCCGTGGAAGCCATGAGGGTGGGTCCCCTCCTAACTCCTTAAGTAGACTTCACGAGTGGCTCTTCCTCGTGGCCAACATTCTGGCGATGAGCCTCTCGGCATCAAGCCAGGCTGGTGTTGAGAGGATGGAGGCACCATCCCTCCTTTCCATGAAGTCTCCCCAGCTCGGTGGGTCCTGGCAGAGGTGTAGACAGCCAGGGTGGCCCCAGAACTGGGAGGAGACTTGCAGAAGGGTTGTAGGGGAATCTATAAAATACTAATGATGATCCTGGAAGGCAACGGCTCTCCTGGCTGCCAGGGACCTCCCCGGGCAGCCTTAACCACAGACTCCAAAGAGTCTGCCAAGGCAACCTCTTGATCCCTCCCCCAGGGGCTGCCCAGACCTTTCCCAGACGTTCCCAGGAGCCCCAAGATTTTTACTTGAGTTGGGTTACAGAGCCCTTGTCCTGAGGTCTGACTTCCTGGTAACTGACCCATTGGCCTGATCCACTGACCGTCCTCACTGACCCTCAGAGGTCCTTCCTACTTCCTAAGAGTCTGTGAAAAGGCTGTATGTACACTGGAAAGAGAATTAGCTCTGGAGTCTGGTACAATGAGTTCAAATCTGTCCTCTGATGCTTGCTGCTTGTGTGACGTACACTGACACTTCATTTGCATAGGCCTCAGTTTCCTCATCTGTCAAATGAGGAGGCTGGACCAGATGGACCCTGAAAGCTCTTCTGGCCTGAGAGCTCTGATCCCATGAACCCCAGCTGTCATCACTCACCAGTTTCTCCATCTGCAACAATATAGCAGACACTTATTAAGAACCTGCTGTGTTCATAGCAGTGCACCCAGCACTGGAGTCAATCATCCAGAACTTACCATGTGCCAATATCATGCCACTTGGTGGGAATACAAAGCAAGGTAAAAACACAGTCCCTGTCCTCAGGGAGCTTACATTCCTAATGGAAAGAGACAACTATATACACAGAAGACCTAACGTAAGTACACAAACGGCAATCTCAATGGGGAAGGCCCTAGCAATGAGGGGAACCAGGAAAGGCCCTCTGCAGAAGGGGAGTTTGAGCTGAGTCCTGAAGGAGTCTAGAGGCGCTGTGTTCAGCTGAGGTACAGCCCTTGTTCTCATGAACAGGCCAGTAAAAGACCAAGACACTTAGACAGGCATCAATGACACATAAAATTATATGGTGCATTAAAGAGACAGAAAGCAGAGGGGGCAGGTGGGAGCCAGCAGGGGGCCAGGGGCACCTTCCATGATCTGGCATCTAAAGGATGGCCAGGTAAGCTTGGCGCAGAGGGAGCACTGTGCATCCCAAGTGCGTACACTGACAGGCTCTGCACATGTGTTGGTTAATTTTCCTGAATTTTCATGTCCATTTTATTTTTTTCTTTATTGCTATAAAGGAAGGAATTTTCTAGAGGTAAAGGAAGGATGTGCCGTATTCAGAGGGGATGTGAAAACAAGGTCTGTGAACAAAAGCATTTTAAAATAATATAAAAACAAAAAAAGGATGGATAGGGTGGTGATCCAGAAGTAGAAGGAGGGAAGGAGGTCACTCCAGGTGGAGGGAACCCTGCAAGGGCCCTGAGGAGGGCAAGCAGAGGGCTGGTCAGAGTGCAGGAGCTGTCTGGCTGGACTACAGTGAAGAGTGAGAAGGGGTCATGGTAATGGGAATTTGAAGATCTTCCCTGCCACTCAATAGGCCAAATGTAATCACATGGAGTCTGTGGTGGGATGAGCTTGATGAAAGGGTGGAGCAGGAAGGGTGGAGCAGAGCCCAGAGGAAGCTGGGAGTCAGGGCAGTTAGTGTAGAGGGAGAGAGAAGATGCAGGTAAGGAGACAGCTAGGATTGTGAGTGTTTGTGGGAAAGTCTGAGCAGGGGGGAAGGCTTTCGGATGATGTTGCTTCCTTTAGTGATAAGGTGTATTAACTTTTTGTTGCTATGATGGATTTGGTTTTCTGGTGTTGGGATTTGGTTTTCTGGGGGTCTAAATAAATGTTTTGCTTCTGTCTTCTATATGGAGAATCTGATATATTTTGTGATTTGGAATTATGTCAGCATATTCATAGTCACCATCGGTGCTGTGACTATCACCTCGGTGATACAGAGGGCTGTAATGTGAAAAGATATGCAAAGGCCAGGGAAGGCCATGGTGTGTAGAGAAGTGAATATCAGGCAGAGGAGTGTGAAATGGACTCTGTAAGAGGGAGCCAGATAAGGTTTTGAGCAGGGAAATGAGGTGAACAGAACTACATCTAAGGAAAACTGTACTGGAAGCACTATGGATGGATAGATGGATGGGTGGAAGGATGGGTGGATGGATGGGTGGGTGGGTAGATGGATGAATGGATAAATGGGTAGATGGGTGGATGGATGGATGGATTGGTGGATGGATGGACAGATGGATGGATGGATGGGTGGGTAGATGGGTGGATGGATAAATGGGTAGATGAGTGGATGGATGGATGGATGGATGGATGGATGGATGGATGATGGGTAGATGGATAAATGGGTAGATCGGTGGGTGGATGGGTGGGAAAGGAGCAGAGAATGAAGTGAGGAAGTTCTGTTAGGAGGCTATTGTTAAATAGAGAACAAGGAAGTAGTAACAATGGCCCAGACTACGGTGGTGGCAGTGGGAATGGTGAAGAGAGGACAGAGAAATACCTACCAGTGTCACTCCTGAGTCGGGACTTTGTGTGCTTTCATTGTCACAGTGCCCTTGGATGTAGACACGGGGAATGCTATAGACAAGACATTGTATCAGTGTCTCCTAAGTGGTCATAGAACATAAACCCTCAGAGAAGGTAGGAGCCTTTGAGTCAGAGTTGGGAGGAGGCCTGAGAACAGGGAATGTCAGGACTGGCTGGGGCCTTGGAGACCTTCTAGTCTGTCATTTTACAGCTGTACAAACCAAGACCTGTCACCTAGTAACTTAATGGCAGAGGTCTCCAAACTCAGGCCAAGGCTCATTTCTAACACACCACAGTGTTCTCAATCACTTTTTTAATATCCCCAGAAAAGGGACAACTTTGGGAACATGGAGTTATAAGAGGCTGCTCCGAAGATCTCAGATTAGCTTTCACTTTAGGACCGATGTCAGGGATGAAAACCCTATGTACTCCGACTTGTCCCTTGGGGCCACTGTGGGCAAATGAATTCCAGGGCTGGCACAGACCATGGATCTGACCCAGGAGGACAATTCCTGGGCTAGAAGCCTAGAATCTCTCTATTCCAGCCCTTCATTTTTCAGCTAGGGAAATTGAGGCCCTAAGTAGAGTAAAACCTGGAAATCCATGGATTCATCTGAACAGAGATGAAGGAAGGCAGGGGCCATGACACAGGCTGACCCCAGGAGAGACTGTCCAACTACAAGAGAGGGGGCCGTCTGTCCCATCCCTCTTCTCCCCTGACCCACATTGACTGTGATCTCACACTCTCCCTTGTATTCTCTTGGGTAGAGGATGGTGCAGGATAGTGAAGCAGAGAGAAGGCAGTCTCTAGAACCCTATGGACAGGATCTATAATCCTTTCTCCCACGGGATTCCAGGACCTGAAGGAAAGTCTCAACTGCCCTCCCCCACTTATAACCTTGGCCTTGAAAACCAAAGGATTAGCTGAGAGCTGGAAGGGGCCATAGTGGTCGCCAAATGCCTTCATTTTACACTTGAGATACTGAGACCCAGAGAGACAGAAGGACAAATTTGTCCGAGGCCACACTGGTATTGAGTGCCAGAGCCAGGGTTCAAGCTGATCCTGTGACTCCAAGCTAAGGATTCTTTCCTCTGTATCACATCAACCCTAAATGGAAGGGGCAGCGAGGTGGCCCCATGAATAGAGCACTGGCCCTGGAGTCAGGAGGACTCGAGTTCAAATCCGGCCTCAGACACTTAACACAAAAACTAGCCACGTGAACTTATGACACAAGTCTCAGGATGGAAGGAGATATCTACATTCAGAGAAAGATCTAGAAAGACCAGAGTTTAAATGGAGACTGAAGCAACCTACATGCTATCGTTCTTTTTCGTGTTTGGTTCTTTCTTCTCTCCCATTGTTCACTCCATTGGTTACAACCCTTCTATACAACCAGACTATTGTACAATGTGAAAGTTTTTGCAGATCCTATACTTGATTGCACGCTGCCATGGGGGGGGGGGGGAAGGGAGGGGAGAAAATCTGAAACTCAAGGGATTGTGGAACTGAATCTTGGAAACTAAAAGTAAATAAACAA
>JAQQSV010006891.1:0-14161 GCA_028646515.1 Pseudochirops corinnae
TTGTTCAGACCATGATTTTTTTTAAATCTCTATGGGGCTCTGCTTCCAGAAGGGAAAGCTCTGTCCCAAATTGCTGGGGTCCTCCCGGCTGCTATAGCTCTCAGGAAGATGCTGGGACTCTTCCTACTTACTTCCGGCTGACTGGATACTGAAGACTGCAAGACCGAGGCCCAAGACGGAGATCCGGATCCAGGCCACTAAACGCGAGAGCCCTGGCCTGAGAACAATCGCTAAGTCCCCCTGTTGTCTACAGGCCGTGGGCAGGAAGCTACAACGCAGAAGCGGGTGCAAAACCTCTGCCTTTCGCTTTTCCGCTCTGGAGGCCTTTTGGCCGGACTGCTTATCTTCCCCTTTCCCAATACCCACTCGCAGCTGCTGCTAATCTGCTCACCAGAGAGGCTCCTCCGCTCCTCCCATCCAGCTGCCTCCGGGGCACAGCCTCGGCTTCAGGCCAGGCTGGTTTCGGTTTGCAGTGCTGATATGGTTCCTCATAACCGAGCTGACTTTAGTGGGAAGTATCTTTGTGTGCGTTTTGGAGTTCTAGAATTGGTTTAGAGTCCTATTTTATGGATATTTTGTGGTGGCTATGTGAGAGCTGCAATATATTGCTGCTGCTATGCCCCCATCTTGGCTCCGCCCCCCAGGAATACACTTGCAACACTGAGCCAAAAGGGTTTTTTTTTGTTTTTGTTTTTGTTTTTTGTCTAGACCCTTCACCCCCATCAGCAAATTGAGGATAATCATCCCTTTGGTACATATCACACAGGGTTGTTTTATTAAGCCAATATGATCATGTGTGTTAAATGCTCCGCAAACCTCAAAATACTATAAATAATCATCAGCTGTTGCTACTATTCTGTATAGTGAGTTGATCATAAAAACAAGCTAAGTCAAAGCTTAAGGCCAGCAAGACAGGAGGAGAAAATCAGCTTTCAATGAGTTATATGTAAGTAACTATCTAGCCCATGGGCGGGGAACCTTCAGCTTTGAGGCCACATGTGGCCCTCTAAGTCCTCAAGTGTAGCCCTGGATTGAATCCAAATTTCACACAATAGATCCCCTTAATAAAAAGATTTGTTCTGTAAAAGTCAGAGTTAGTCGAAAGGCTGTGCCCAAGGGCCTAAAAGGCCACATGTGGCCTAGAGGCTTTAGGCTCCCCATCCCTGATCTATCTCCTGCTCCCTGGAGCTCTGGAGGGGGTGAATAACATATCTACAGATGCTAATAACAAAAAAAGCCCAATATGGAGTTTGGAGGAGTGTGGCAGCCTTCCCAGCACCATCCCACATCTCAGTTCTGAAAGTAAGGGGCTAGGAGCTGTCAGGGAAGAGCATGACTTTTAAAATAAAAGTAACCTTTTGTGGTATGGAATGTGACCTTTGCTATAGAATACGTCCTTTGATATAGACAGGGATAAGCTAGCTTTCCTTTTTTAGACATTGGTGTTCTCTCTCTCTCTCTCTCTCTCTCTCTCTCTCTCTCTCTCTTTCTCTCTCTCTTTCTCTCCCCCCCCCTCCCTCTCTCCTCACCTCATTCCCCCCTGTCTGGGTTTGGGTCTCACGTTATCTTTCTCTAGTAGTTTATCTGAAGTCCT
Source organism: Pseudochirops corinnae (assembly GCA_028646515.1). NCBI lineage: Eukaryota > Metazoa > Chordata > Mammalia > Diprotodontia > Pseudocheiridae > Pseudochirops > Pseudochirops corinnae. Next base: position 1,595 of record JAQQSV010006891.1, read on the forward strand.
TTATTCCCAAGTCTGTCTTATGACTTGCGTGTCAGAGATTAGTTCACAGGGCCTAATTTCCATCTCTTGGGACTAAAGAGAGGTATATAATCTGCTATTATGTTTTCTATTAAGTATTTTGAATGAATGGAATTGAAGGATATCCATATTACAGTCAAATTCAACATGGATAGAAGTTACATTAATTGATCAGCATTTTTGTTTCTGAGTTAACATTTCCCTAGAAAGCTCAATTTCTATTCCCTTTATCTTCAAGGAGAGATATTAGTGTGTGTAATTCGATCAAAATGCTCTATTGTCAATTGCAGGATTTCCCTGAGCCAAGAAAAATTGGGGGTGTATTCTGGTATAGTTTTGAAATGCCTCTCATGGTGCCTGAGGCATCTTCATCCCAATCTGTTCTTTTCCTTCCTTCTCTTTATTTCCTCTGTGCTGTATGTAGTGTCTTCTCCACTTTGTTAGCTCCGGAGATTTGTGCATTTCAGTGAAATGATGGAATACTATGCTGTCTTTTTCTCTTGTGGAACATATAGTTTGGAATGTGAATATACCAGGAAAATGGGCAAGAGTCTCTCCAATGTTGGAAATGATAATCAAATAAAGGCAAAAATCATGCTGGGAGTTGCAATGGTTGAAGAATCTATAAAACCAAGGCATCCCTAATTTTGTGATGACAATTAACAATAGCATGATTTCCATCTTACTCGTATATACCAAGCCAATTTTTTTCCAAGAGAGGTTATGGCAGTAGAAAAAGTCCATTGGTTCAACTGAACTATGGAAAAGAAATAATCAATTTGAATTTGTAATAAATATCATGTATTTCCAGCATCAGTTGAGTAATTGACTTTTGATGTGATGTTATATGTCTTTACTTCCTGAAATTTTTACCCTACCCATAAATTGGCGCCCTAGTTATTATATCTCATCCTATGCTAACTCTATTGGTCACTTAGGAAATATGAAAGCCATTTCAGTTTCTCAAATTAAACAATTATTAGCATAAAAACTGTACTAAATACTGTAGGTACAAAGACAAAGATAAAACAAAACAAAAAGAAACCCTCCCCCCACTCCCAAACCACAGTTCTTGCTCTCAAGGGTGAAGGCCAAGATAATAAGCATTTATATAGAACCTGCATATGCCAGGCACTGTGTTTTCCAAATATAATTTATCATTTATAAATATTTGCAAATATTAACTTTATAATTATGGTCTCATTTGATCCTTAAAACAACCCTGAGAAGTAGGTTCTGTTATTACCCTTGTTTTATAGTTGGAGAAACTGAGGCAAACAGATTAAATGACTTGCCTGGGATGACATAGAAGTAAAGTCTGCGGTCAGATTTGAGTTAAAGGTCTTTCTGACTCAGGGCTCTATTCACTGTTTCACTTGGCTGCCTGAAAACAAATTCCTACTTTGACAATCCCCTCATCTTCCATATGTGAAAACTGAAGACCCAGTTAGCGACATGCTCAAGGTCACAGAGTCTAGCACACATAAGATGCTGGATTTCAATGCACATCCTCTGCTGTGAGGGCCAGCCCTCTTTCCACCATACCAGGCTGCCTTGATGCTGTCCTCCAGCAACTTACATTATTCTGAAGGAGATTGAGATGCAACACACAGATAAGTAAATGCAAAGTAATTTCAGGAGAGAGAACATATTAACAACTGAAAGGATCATTGAAATCTTCATGACCTCAACTGCCGCCTTGAAAAAAAAGATTCAGAAAATGAAAGGCAAAGTAAACAGGGGTTGTGTATTTGGAACTGATGGCAGCTTGTGTGTGTAAGGGCTTGGAGAACATAGAAGCTAGAATGCCTAGCTCAGGCAACAATTCAATCTAGATAGAAGCAGAGTGTGTTGTGGCAAGTAATCTGAAATGAGGATGGACAGGTAGATTCAGGCCAGATTGTGGAGGATTTTGTGTTTCATTCTGCAGGTAAGAGAGCTGCAGAGGACTTCAGAAGAAAGGATAAGCAAGTTAGATCTGTGTTTTAGGAATAAGATTATAGCAGCTGGGTTCAGCGTAGGCTGTAGAATGAAGAGATTGGTAGAAAGAGACAAAGCAGAAGGCTTTTAGGTGAAAGAGAATCAGGAACTGAATATGTGTAGGGATCATATGAGTACAGTATTTTACATCGTTTCTTTGTATCCCTGGTGCCTAACGTAGTAGCTAGAACACTGTAGATACTTAATAAGTGTTATATTAGATTGTGTGAGAGAGAAAGATACTAATATAAGAGATATTTTAGCAATAAAATAAACAACTTTCAGCACCTGCATAGATTTCAGGAGTGAGGTTGAATGCAAAAGCAAATATGACTTTTAGGTTACAGGTCTGAGTGACTAAGAAGGAAGGTAGTTCCCTCAATAGAAATAAGGAAATTTGAAGGAAGGAGAGGTTTAGGGAAATATACAATGAGTCACATTTTTTTACCTATTAAATTTAAGATACTTGTGGAATGTCAAGATGGGAATATCTACCAGGTAGTTGGAGATGTAGGCCTGCTGTGTAGGAAAGAGAGTAGGAGTGAATACTATTAAGGAGTTATGTGTATAGAAATACTAACTGAGTATGTAACAAATGATGATGCAACGAGAGAGAGAGAGAGAGAGAGAGACAGACAGACAGACAGAGAGACAGACAGGTAGAGACAAAGAGAGACACAGAGACAGAGAATGGGGCCTAGCAAAGAGCCTGGCATGATATCTACAATTCGTGGGTAGGAGGTGGGTTATGAACCCACAAAGAAGACTGACAAGAAGCACATCATGGCATTTAAAGGAAAAAAAGAGTAACCAGGAAAAGGAAAATCATAGTGCTAAAAAAAAAGTAGAACAGTCAAGTGGGATGCAACTTTTTTGGGAAAATCATTTAGCAGCTAAGAGATTATTGGTGACCACAGATAAAGTTCTTTTAAAAGTATAGTAGAAGTATAGTATAAAGTATATTAGGAGTATAGTAGAAGTTAGGGTGAGGGAAGTCAAGATGGCATGATAAGAGTAGGGACTTGCTTGAGATCTCCCTCAAACCCCTCCAAATACACATAAAACATGACTAAACTAATTCCAGAGCTACAGAACTCACAAAATGACAGAGTGAAACACATCTCCAGCCTAAGACATCCTGGAAGGCTGAAAGGAATGGTCTATTGCACTGGGCTGCAAATGGGACACAGTCTGGTGTGGGCCATGCCAGCACAAACAGGACCAGAGCAGGCCTCAGGGAACTGAATCACTGGCACCTGTGGCAGTTTCCAGGCTTCTCAATGCACAAACATCAAAGATAGCATAGAACATCAGTGGGAAAACTCTGTGGTACCTGGAGGAAAGAAGAGAGCAGTCAGGCTGGGATCTGGCCTTAGCCCCACAGTGGTGGAGGTTGTGGTGATGGAAGCAGCGGCAGAAGTAGCAGAAGCAGCTGCTTCTGGAGCTCTGGGCTTGCAGATGGTAGGGGATCAAGCAGCTGAAACCGAACCCCTGAAGCCTGGGACAGTACACCCACCTCTACCCCCACCTCCACTGGAAACAGAATCCCACCTCGACAAAGAGTTAGAAAGGCAAGCTGGGGAGATGAGCAAACAGGATAAAACAGCAACAACAAAAACAACAACAAAACCTCAGACTATAGAATCTTACTCTGATGACAAAGAAGAGGAAAACATACAAGCAGAAGAAGACAACAAAGCCAAAGCTCCTGCATCAAAAGCCTCCAAGAAAAACACGAAGTTATGGTAGGCCATGGAAGAGCTCAAAAAGAAGTTTGAAAATCAAGTAAGAGAAGAAGAGGAAAAATTGGGAAGACAAATGATAGTGACGCAAGAAAATCATGAAAAATGAGTCAACAGCTTGCTAAAGGAGATCAAAAAAGTAGTCCTGAAGAAAATAGCACCTTAAAAAACAGACTCATCCAAATGGCAAAAGAATGCCTTAAAAAGTAGAATTGGCCAAAGGGGAAAGGAGGTCCAAAAGCTCACAGAAGAAAATAATTCCTTCAAGATTGGAGTGGAGCAAATGAAAGCTAATGACTTTATGAGAAATCAAGAAATTAAAAAAAACAACTAAAAGAATGGAAAAAAAAATAGAAGACAATGTAAAATATCTCATTGGAAAAACTGCTGACCTGGAAAATGAATCCAGAAAAGAAAATTTAAAAATTATTGGACTACCTGAAATCCATGATTAAAAAAAAAAAAACATAGACATCATCTTTCAAGGAATTATCAAGGAAAACTGCCCTGATATTCTAGAACCAGAGGGTAAAAAAGAAATTGAAAGAATCCACGGATTGCCTCTTGAAAAAGATCCTAAAAGGAAAACTCCTAAGAATATTATAGACAAATTCCAGAGTTCTCAGATGAAGGAGAAAATATTGAAAGCAAACAGAAAGAAATAATTTTAGTATAGTGGAAATACAATAAAAATAACACAAGATCTAGAAACTTGTTTATAAAGGGGTCTAAGGACATGAAATATGACATTCTAGAGCTCAGAGAAGCTAGGATTAAAAACAAAGAATCATCTACTTATCAAATCTAAGAGAAACATGAAAAGCTAAACAGGAAAGAGAAGTCATAAGGAACATATTAAAGTTGAACTGTTTACATTCTTACATGGAAAGATGATATTTGTAACTCATGAGGCTTTTCTAAGATTTAAGGTAGTTTGAGGAAATATATATGTGTGTGTATGTGCATATATGTATATATGTGTGTATATATGTGTCTATATATGTATGTATGTGTTTACATATATGCATATACATGTACATAAACAGTGCAGGGTGAATTTAATCTAAAATAAAATTAATGCATTTGGAAAAGGAGAAAGGAAGAGATAGAATGGGGTAAGTTATCTCACATAAAAGAGGCAAGAAAAAGGTTTCACACTGGAGACAGAGCGATGAGGTGAGAGGGAATGGGTCAACTTTATTCTCATTGGATTTGGCTTAAGGAAGGAATAATATGCACACTCAACTGGGTATCTTACCCTACAGGAAAGTAAAAGTGGAAGGAGATAGGGGGGTGGTATGATAGAAGGGAGAGCAGATTGGGGTAGGGAGTATTCAGAAGCAAGCACTTTTGAAAAGGGACAGGAGAAAATGGAATAAGTGGGGAACAGGATGCAATGGAGGAAAATATAGTTATTCTTTCACAACATGACTATGATGGAAGCATTTTACATAACTATACATGTATAACCTATCTTGAATTGCTTGCCTTCTCAATGTGGGTGGGTGGGGAGGGAAAAAGGGAGAGAATTTGGAACTCAAAGTTTTAAAAACAAATGTTAAAAATTGTTTTTACATGCAACTATGAAATAAGATATTCAGGCAATTGGATTTAGAAATCTATCTTGCCCTACAAGAAAGTAAGAGGGAAAAGGATAATGGGAGAGGATATGATATAAGGGGGCCATCAGAATGCAAGCCATCTTGGGGTGGGGGGAAATTTGAAGAAAGGTGGGGAAAATTTGGAACTCAAAGTCTTGTGAAAATGAATGTTGAAAATTAACAATTAATTAATTAATTGATTTTTAGAAAGTATAGTAGAAGTCAAGTTACCATTAAGTAATAGGACACGAGGAAGAGTCAATGAGTGTATATTTCTCTATGAACTTTTCTCTAAAATGATGAAACTTGAAAAATAAATTGGGTGATTGATTTAGGGGATGACGGGGTCAGATTCAATGATATTCAATAACCATTTATCCTGAAATAATATTCCAATAAAACTGTCTCCCATTTCCATCCCCATTCACTACCCTCCCCACCCCCAAAGCTCTTTGCTCAGAATGAGCAAATTCACTCCTGAGGGCAATCACAAGAGATTTTCTTTTTCTCTCAGGTTTGTTACCCACGCATAAAGTTTACTCTGGGAAAATCTCCAAATATAGCTTAATTCTAAAGTTCCATGACTGTGGCTAACAGGGTCCCTAGTTCTCCAACAAGTACTCAGTGTAACAAATTGTTGTAAAATACAAAATTGTGTATATTTACCACAGAGAATAAATAAGATGGAAAAGATTCACATGAACCCATCAACAGATGTGGAAAACACATCATGTACCCAAAGTAATTTTCCTCAAAAAGAAATGAACTTAGACTTGCAAATGGGGTAATATTCTCATTTTGGTGAAATGCCAGATCTCCCACAGACTTCTTTCCCAGACATATAGTGTCCCTGAGGTTTGGACTATCCATCCTTCACATCCACCCTACAAAAGCAACAAACTTGAGAGCTGCTAGACAGGTAACTTTTCACCCATTGAACCTGCCCCCTTGATTATAATTCACTCTATGAGTGAGGAAGGGGTAGGTGGCAAGATATAAAACTCTTGTCATTCTTCTGGGTTAGATTTTTTTGTCCCATAGCTGTAGAAATCATGAGTTTTCTTCTTCTGTCTTTATGAAGCCCAACACTCAGAAAATCTCACTTTCTGTTTTAGTAGGTCCAATTCTTAAACTCTTTTTTTTTTTTTTTTTTTTGCTTTTTGGAGGGCATTTGGGGTTAAGTGACTTGCCCAAGGTCACATGGCTAGTTTTTGTGTCAAGTGTCTGAGGCTGGATTTGAACTGAGGTCCTCCTGATTCCAGGGCTGGTGCTCTATTCACTGCGCCACCTAGCTGCCCCCTAATTTTTTTTTTTCAATTCTTAAACTCTTAAAAAAAACACTACTCTTGAGGCAACTGATGAACCTGGAATTGCCCAAGAAATCTCCCTTCTCTGGTGAAAAGATTCTTGTTGGAGTCATCCTAGGGTATGGCCACTGCACTGGACAGGATGTAGATGATAACCCATCAAAAAAAAAAACAACTGAAAAAGAGTAGTTTTGAAAACTCAGTGAGGAAAGCATATTGAGGAAGGAGATAGAAGTGGGGAGAGTGGTCAACAGGGTCAAATGCTGCAAAAAGTATAAGAAGTATAAGTATTGAGATGAAATCAGTGAAAGAAAGCAGTGGGGTATAGAGGGAAATAAGTTTCAGTAAGAGGATGTTGGTTCAAATTCTGACTCTGTTCCTCTGTGACCTTGGGCAAAGCCCTTTATTTCACTGGCCTTCATTTCTTCACCTATAAAATGAGGGGCTTGCGCCAGATAGGTTTTGAAGTATATTGCAGCTTTGAATCTACGATCCTGTGATCGCAATGAAGTAAAGGGAGAGCTGTTGGTGTTAGAAGAAGGAAGAGTAAAGGCGAAGAGAGGGAGAAAAAAAGGGGAAGAGAGAAATGTTATCAAGGGACAATTTGCTAGTGGAGAGATGAAGGGAGAGGATCAAGGGCACACATTATAAAGTCTTTCTCCTTGACAAAGAGCACCCCAACTCCTCCTAAAAGAATGGAGGAAAAGAAGAACGAAAGAGCAATAATGTAGAAATACTATGAAGTATGTAGTTAGTGAGAAGCTCCTGTTTTCCTACTGAGACATAGGGGGAAGAAGAATTAGAAAGCAGTTCAGGAAGGAAGATAAGGTTTGGAATTGTGGGAAATGCAATAGTCAGCATGGAAGAACAGGAGATTATTTTAGATGTCTATTTGGCACTATCTTCTCAGATGGTTTGCTGTCCTCAGACAAGGTAAAATACTTTCTCTATGCAGGGAGTTGAAGCTGCTTTACAAGCCAGTCCCAGAATAGATGGCACCATCATGCTCTAACAGATAATCAGCAATCCAGTGAAAAGAAAGTAAGTATTTCAAGGAATATATAGTCATGGGCCAAGAGATGATATCTATACATAAGCACAAGCTCATTTATTTATTTATTTAGTGTCTGTAGAGAGGCCCCTCAGGATTTTTGAAAATGGAAAGGTCTAAGGAAGCAGGATGAGATAGTGTGTGAACGTGTTATGTAAATATGAGAAACTATTATGAAACAATATAGTTTTTGAAGGAAACTAGCCTGTGGAATCCAATTAGATTTTTAGTATCACAAGCATGACTCTGAATAAGATTGCAGGCCATACCCTGATTACTAATGTGCAGACAGCCGTCCACTCCTGCTGCAAAAGGGCTTAGGACCAAACGAAATTCTCTGCCTGTGCTATTCGTATTTACCTAATTTTCTTTATAATAGAATGAAAGTAGCAAAGGCCTTAAAAGAGACCATGCGGCACTTACCAAAAAAATGTACAGTTCTTAGCTTTTATGACTTTGGTGTGGTGGGGTGGTGCAACATATATGTGAAAGCCCTTAAACATAAAAAAAAAAACAAAACAAAACCTACCTACTTTTCCTAAAGAATAATATAAACTCAGGTATATGGATTAATTAATCAGATCAGTCACTCCATGTATCTGGGAAAATTCCAATAGTCCTAACCTAAAGTATGCCTTTGTATTCTCTATTGCGTTTATATGTATGTGGCATAATAAACAGAGTATTGGAGTAGGAGTAAGGGAAACTGAGGTCTAATTCCAGCTTAATTTATGTTGTGTAGCCTGAGCCAATTAACTTTACCTACTTGGACTTCAAATTCTTTATTTCTAAAATGGGGGGGTGGGACAGATGATTTTTTTTTCTTTCAAATTTAGAAATTCTTTCACATTACTAAGGACTTGAAAACTATTTTCCTTGTTCAATAATTAGCAAGAATAAAAATAGTAATCAACATTTATATAACATTTACTAAGAGCCAGGCACTTTGGTAAGTCTCTTATACTTGCCCTGTCAATAGCCTTGATATTCATTTTCCCATTTTGCAGTCCAGTAAACTGACGTAAAGTGACTTTCCCAAAGTCACATAGCTAGGAAGTATCTGGATCTGAATTCGAACTCACTTCTTCTTGTCTCCTGGACTAGCTCTCTATCCATTGCATTACTTAGATAGATACCCCAAAGATCATGTCACAAAACATGTTATGCTGTTTTGTTTTGGTTTTTTTTGCTTTTTTGGAGGGGGCAAGGCAAGGCAATTGGGGTTAAGTGACTTGCTCAAGGTCATGTAGCTAGAAAGTATCAAATGTTTAGTCAAATTTGAACTCAGGTCTTCCTGACTCAAGGGCCAGTAATTCACTGAGTCACCTAGCTGCCCACATGCTGTTATTTTTTCTGTTGTTTCTTGACTCTTTTTTATGGGAAACCCCAAAGATAGAGATAGAGAGAATCAGATGGGTGAACTTTCAAATGGATTTATTGCCTTATAGGTAAAAAACTATTTGTATTACAAAGGTTTATAGGGAAAGGGATGCCTAGATCTTTCAGCGTATAAGCTAGTTTACCCAAAAACAACAATGATAAGTGTTTGTGTACAGTAAACAGATAGTCAGGGGTGGAAAAATGAAGTAAGAAAATTAAATTTGTTCATGAATAGTAGTAAGATGTTCATATCAATTTCTCAAGTTTTAAAGCTTCTTAAAATGTTAAAAGTGAGGGATAGGGCACTTGAACTAGTCTGTAAGCTCTTTGAATGGTCTAACTCTCTCTCTCTCTCTCTCTCTCTCTCTCTCTCTCTCTGTACCTTTCTTCATACACACTCACACATATACATACAAACATAAACATGTATATATGTATATAAATGAATGTCATTCCAAAAATTTTTATTGTCGGAAAATAATAGAATAGTAACGATCAATTATTATTCAACTCTTCCTCCCGTCTAGACTAAGCAAAAATACTGTTGCCTCTTAGACTGACAATTTTTGTATGTTAGTGCAGAAAACTTATGCTTAGTACTGAGATGTGAATGTTACTTGGTCAGAAAAGAATGTACAAAATCTATTGAGTTGCCTGTATTACCCTCCTTTGTTATTTTTCTCTCCTTCACCATCCCTCCACCTACAAGTTAGAGGCATTTTCTTCATAGAAGTTAACAACTTTTAGGTACAAAATGTAAACAAAGAACAGCTAAGCAGAATCAAAGCTGATGTTAGGAAGAATTGACATTGTAGATCTAACCACTTCTCCATTGCAGAACTCAGAATGTGCAGGGTGACAGCAAATTAGAAGGTGGATTTTTCCAGAGTCTGTTCTACTAACAGAAAGCAGAGAAGGAGAAAGGAAGTATTTGCTACAGTAGGGAAATCAGAAGCATGGAAAGCTCTAATGCTTAAGCAAAAGGAAGCCACACCCCCCCCTTTTTTTAACTGACTTCAAATAGTTGAAGAAAAAACTATTAAACTTCTCCTAATTCCAGACTAAACATGCTAATTTTCTTTATCCAATCTCATATATATGTTCTACTCTGCCAATACCCTTCCTAAAACATGATGCATAGAACTAGAATAAGACTTCATATGTGCTTTGATCAGGGTGACCAAAGATGACCAAAGACTCGTGCCTTCAGAGAAAGGTAGATCAGCCTTGGTAACTTTGGAAATTTCAAAGGGAGAGTTTTATTAACAGGATTGTAATGACATTTATTGTAAGTTCCTTACTAAAAACAAAATGTTTGAGTGTTAATGCTATTGGTCTTACTGAAATGTTAGAAGAACAGGAAAAACCTTTTAAAAACACATTGTGTAAATGTGTAGAGAAAGTGAAAGAATAACGGCTTCACATTGGAGAATCTGATTTTTATAATGGTAATAGCATGGCATGCAGATGAGTGTTCAACAACTGACCTTCTTGGTGATAAAAAGATAGCATGTTTTATTATTAAACTTGATTTACATTATTAATATTTTCTCCATCACCTTCTCAAATCTAGACAATCAACAAAACACTAAATTAAGTCCTAACTTTTAGCCTTTGACATTTCTGAGATGTAAAGGCTCATGCTGAAAATTTAACAATTGGTGCTCCTTCAGAAGCAGTGTGGTTTAGTAGACAAAGCCAATTTTGATTTACAGAGACTTGATTTTAGTCTTGTCTCTGATACATACTGACATGTGACCCTGGACAAGTTGCTTAACCTCATCTCAGTATCCTAGGAAACTCTCTCAGGCTATAAATTAGAGTGGTTGTCAATCTCCATTGGTAGAAGGAGGTTCCTCACTGTGAACACATCACTTCAGTGAAGTCTCAAATCTAATCCAAAACAAACAAGAGAGTTATATTTCAGGATTAGGAAGAATGTTTCTCCCAAGATATGCAAGTCACCTTTCATGAATTATCTGTGATCAATTAAAAAAAAAATTTGGCACTGACCCATAGGATCAGAGATCTTGAGATTCCAGTGCTTTCCCCACCATCCCAAGTGGTGAGTCTTCCTCAGTGACTCCAGAGAAATCACTACCACATTTTCATTGTGATCCCAACTAAAGTGAGGGAAAATGAAATAAATTTAATCAGTTCATGGGCAAGTAAAGTGATGATAGAAAACAGAGTCCAAATGTCTTCCCCTATATATTCATTTATCTGATTTATTAAATCACTCACTGGGCTTTAAAAGCCTTAGTACGTAAATGTAAGGAATTGTATCATTAGTTGAATATTTCAAATGAAAAGCAGGCACAGTGATGGAATAGCCAAGAAAGAAGTGCCAAAAGTTTAAAAACAGGAAAGGAAGCCGATGTGAGATTTACACCCCATTCAGCAGCAATTTAACAAGGTGGAGTGATTGCCATGTGTACCATAGCAGCAGGAGCAATGGGAGAAGGCTGCACAAGACTTTCCATTACCCTGAAAATTGTCCTGTCTCTTCAGGTGCAAGGTATAAATCAGGAAGTGGACAAAAATACAAGAGGAAAACACCGCTGACATCAGAGGGTTTACAGAATTCGTTTCTTAGGCCCCATGACAGACTTCCTTGACTGTAGGCCAAATGCTAGAGGAGATGGTTTTCTAAAGAGCTTGTAGACAAGAGCCTACCCACAATACTCTATCACCAGGGCTGCAGGCAGGAATGGACTTCCAAATGATGACTAGATCTGCAGCTTAGTTATTTAGGGGTGAGTATATTAACATATTTAGAGTAAAGTCTTTCTCATAGCACTGCCTCAGGCTGTTGTGAACATCCAATTATTTTCATACTAACCCTCACCTTTATCAGTATTAGGGAAACTAATTAATATGATATCTGGAGCCATTTCTCTTGTACATAGGGCTTGCAGAAAAGCTTCAAGTTATTCTGTGGACATATATTCATGAAAAAACCAACACATAAAATGGCATGAGCCCCTACGGTTGTGTTTACATTAAAAAAAATTTTTTAAAAATAAATTAATTTATTTATTTTCTTGTTTACATCATTCATTTCCACGAGAATTTAAGTTACAATTTTCCTCCCTATCTTTCCCTTACCCAACACCACAAAACAGCCATCCCATTGTATAACCCCTCCCCCAATCTCCTGTCTCCTATGTCCTCCCCCAACACCTCTGAATTTCTGGTAGGACAGGATAGCTCTCCCTACCACAGAGCCTATATATCTTAATTCCCAGTTGGATGTAGTTAATAATAATAATTATTATATATATGTATATATACATACATACATACATATTTTTAACATTTGATTATAGAACTTTAAATTCTAGATTCTTTCCCTTCCTCCCTCGTCATCCACCCCCCACTGGAAGGACAAGTAATTAAATACTGACTGTACATGTGTAATTATGCAGAAGATCTCCACAGTGGGCATATTGTGAGAGACTGGTTATATGTCCCTCCTTCCTATCCTG
>JAQQSV010006892.1:0-14161 GCA_028646515.1 Pseudochirops corinnae
AATTATTTCAAAGAGTTTCTTACTTGATTCTCTAAGTATATCATCATATCATCTGCAAACAGTGATAACTTAGTTTCTTCTTTGTCTACCTTTGCCAGCTTCTTCTTCCCTGCTTTCATATCTCAGTTATAATTCCAGTCTCTGTAATAAACCTTTCCCAATTCTCTTTAATGCTAATCCCTTCCCTTTGTTGCCTACCTCCAATTTATCCTGTATCTGTCTTGTTTGTACATAGTTACATGTATGTGTCTCCCTTATTAGAATGTGTGCTCCTAGAGAGGAGTCTTTCATTTATTTTCATTTATTTCATATCCTCATCATTTAGCATAGCGTCTGGTACATAGGAAGTATTTTATAAATACTTCTTTACTTGACTTACCTGAAAATTTTTTACTCTTGTAAGACATCTCCATGAGACACAGTTAGATACCTTTGAGGTGCATACTTCTAATTTTGAGGCTCATGTGATACTAACAATAATACCTCATAATAGCTAATATTCACATAGTACTAATTATGTGCCAGCTACTGTGTTAAGTGTTTCACAATTATTATCTCACTTGATCCTCACAACAACCCTAAGAGACAGGTGCAAATATTATCCTTATTTTACTGATGAGGCAAGTAGAGTTTAAGTGACTTGCCCAGGGTCATACAGCTATTGTCTGAGGCCACATCTGAATAGGCCCTGGACTTGCTCCACTGAGTTATATAGTTGCCCTTCATTATTAATAATCAGAGGATAATTGAACAAATTTTTCCCAATAGCTTCACATGGCAAAAATTTAGCATTATAAAGTAATGGACCAAGATCTTTTGAGAGGCCACTGAGCTCAACCTCTCATTTTGCAGATGAGGAAACATTTTAGATGAGACACTTTAAGACTTCATTTTGGTCTATCATGTTGAATGCCATTTTTTATAATACACAAACACTAAATGTGGAAGGATCTTGTATTCAAGATTCCTTTCAATCGCGTTTTATATATGAACAGAGAGGGATAAGTTTCTGTGGATATCTTCCTCTACAGCACCTTTTCTTTTATTTTTTTTCTTTCCTGTAGTAATACCTTTGTTCAGCCTGGGTGTTTTCTATACTGTTCACTTAACCTTGTAGCTATGACCATTTTTTCCATGGCTTCAAAGAAGTCAATAAGCAATTGATAAATTTTCTGTCACCATGGGCAATTAATAGGAGTTACACAGCATTGGCTGCATCAATTTTCCTCTATGTGAGAAGCAAAAAATTGATTTCACAAACTTACTGGTGCATATTGATTCAGTGCCTATCCCTAGGCCATTCGTATTTAACGCTTTTGTGCAGTCATTGAAAAAAAAATCTCAAGACTGTCAAATAAAATCTAGTTCTTTGGAGTTTTTATCTGTTACACTGGATGGCAAGTATTTTTTAGCATCAGTAATGCATTTTCAGGCTGAGAGATTTAGGTATCCACTCTCTTAAAATGTTTTCATTTTGTGAAAATAGGATAGGCAAACAGCTAAAATAATCATTATTCATTTAAGTCTGAAATCTCAGATGATAAGTTTGCAAAACTTTTAAAAGCAGGAAGTTGGGAGGAAATAATTGATTCATGTTTTTTAAGCTTTTCATTCAGATTTTCATGATTGTTTTTAAATAAAATGTATATGTAAAAACCTGTTCCACTCATTTTATTAGATGTACTATTCTTCCTCATTTTTCCTATGCAATCTGGAGGCTGAGATAGAGCAGGAAAAGACTGGGGAGAACAAGGTAGGGGGGGAAAGCATTTCAGTTCTATCATATAATCAAGCCTTAAAAAAAAACAACTAAAAATGTTTTACTACAGAAACTAAATGCATTTTTTCTTGAGAGTGATTTCTTATATACCAGTTCCAAATATTCCTATGCTGCTATAGTTCCCCTAATAAGAAATCTTACATAATAACAGACTTTGATACTCTGTCAGATTACTTGTGATGTCATCTTATAGGTGTGGATATTTCCTCAAGATTTAACTATGAACTAATCCATTAGTGTGAACAAATTATCCAGAGGTTTGGTGGAAGGCCCCTAGGAGGAGTTGATCATTTGCCCTATGAGTCCTGTCACAATTTCTTCTGTCTTCCTAGTACAAAATAGTTATCCTTGACCACCACTCTCCAAAATGTACTGTCTTCCTTTATTAGGATGTAAACTTCTTAATAAAGGGACTATCTTGCTTGTTTTGTTTATTTTTGTTTTTTAAATCTCTAGAGTTTAGCACAGTGTCTGGCACACATTGTTTTTTTCATTCACTTACTAATTCATCTATTCATGTTAGATGGTCCTTCTATAAAGGAATTACAAGAGTATATGAACAAGAATTGCATGGGATGAGAAGTCATGGATGGTCTCATACTGATATAACTGGTATGATATAAAATTAACTCCTGGGAATATGGAGGGAAACAGGATGGTTCAGTAAGTAATAATTTTTTCAGCTTTTCTCCCCTTCACTGCCTCAAATCAACAACAAAGAATGCTGTATAAAGTTTAAAAACCTGTTACAATAAAATAAGAGAGAAAAAGAAACATCTCCTGAAGGTAATTAATATAGGAAAAACAACCCAAGGCCAAATATAACTGCATTGTTCTAGCCTTACTTCCCAAATGTCCAAACATCTGCTCACCAAGCTCTGTTTAAACTAGTTCTTTTTTTTGCCCTCAGCACAGACCCAGACTCAGACCTAGCCCTAGGCCTAGCTCCAATCCAGGCTAAACAAACCCCTACTTTGCCTCTCTCCCCTTCATAGACCTGGTATCAGGTTTTGTTATACCTAGCTTAAACTAAGGTTCTACCTATTACCCACCCTCTAGGTAGGGCTGAATTGTAGGTAGGTTGAATTCCAGACTAAATTCTCACGAAATGAGACACATATACCCCCACAGTTCCATATAACCAAAACCAACGAGCCCCATCCACTAGAGCTCCCATTTATACTCATTTTCTAGCACCATATCTTAGCTGTACTACCTAGATCCACTGGTTCAATCAGAGAACTGAGCTTTTCCTCCTGAGGTAGGGTTCCACATATGCACACTCCCAGCCTCAGAAATAGAATCATAAAATCTGAGTTGGAAGGGACATCAGTGGCCATTAAGTCTAATACATGTATGAAAGGAATCCTTATTCTAACATGCTAAACAAGTGATCTATTGCATATTACCTACTTACACAGGATAGGATTCAATTATGATTTGATATGTCTAATCATTTTGACCTCTCAAAATGGTCATCTGCTTTCACTGTCTCATGCCTAGGAACTGTCCATGTCCAGTACCCCAAAGTGAGATCACCAACCCATATCACCCTAGTTGTAAACCAAACTCCTGATAACAGTGTGAACAGAGGTGAGACAATATTAGCAAAGGTAACAATGTTACTTCTGAGTTAGATTTTACATTCTCAGAGCACTTTATTCAGGAAAATCTGCCAAAAGAAGAATAAAAGATCAATTGTGCCAACCTTTTTTCATGTCAAACTCAACACCAAATGGAAGAGGATAATAATAAGAAATATGAATATATGAAAAAGGTAATAAAAATGACGAAACAATAAAAAAGAGAGAGCCAATATATTGAATGAAGAAAGGAAATAATTTGAAAATCTTGACAGGGGATTAAACAGTAATTTTTTTTCCCCCAGATTTCCCAGAAATGACAATGACAAGAGTTACCAGAATGATTCAAAAGAACAAAAACAGAATAAAAAGAAATAAAAAAATTATAGCGCTCCAAAAATGACATTAATGATATGTGCAAACAGTAAACAATGCAAAGTATATGACCCAGAGTATCTCTAAAACAATTGCCAGTATAAAAGTGAATGACATTTGGAATTCAAAAACATACAAGTAGAAGACAAAAGACTTGAACAAAATTTAAAAGATAATATAATTAGAAGAAATCATGAGAATCCTACAAGCCAAAGGAAAATTAGTAGGAAAGAGGAGTAGAAAGAGTAAACAGAAAAACAGTTTATCTTCCAGAGACCACTATTTCTGAAGCTTTGTGGTGAAATCATTGGTTATATCGCTTTTATGTTCCTGTTATTCTTTATGAGCAAGTGTCAATCTGGGATTCAAATACATGGAGTTTCAGTAGACCATCATAATGTGGGGCAGTATCACCTACTTCCA
Organism: Pseudochirops corinnae; assembly: GCA_028646515.1. Lineage (NCBI taxonomy): Eukaryota > Metazoa > Chordata > Mammalia > Diprotodontia > Pseudocheiridae > Pseudochirops > Pseudochirops corinnae. Next base: position 4,162 of record JAQQSV010006892.1, read on the forward strand.
CCTAAAAGTTGGAAGGTAGATGCTGTTTTTAGTACTCTTCCTTTATCACATCTCCTTCCTCTATCCATGTTACCATGATAGTTTCCTTTAAATAGACAAAGTAAAATAACTTATTGCTTTCAGCACTGTATAATAATTCTTTTGTGAATCTCCTTTAGTTTCAGCAATGGACCTTCAAAATTGAGAGAAGATATTTCTACAAATTTGATTTCTAAGACAGATATTGTTCTGTTGCTCAAAATAGAGACACAAAAGAGAGACAGAGGAATTTATAGATCCATCTTACCATTCAAGTTACTACTTTTGTTTGAATCATTCCTCCAGAAAAGATGCTGTGTTAAATTAAGTCAGTATTCCATTGTTTTCATTTTTAAAATTATTGTTACTGATATAATTCTCATTTTCTTTCATGGAGTTCAGATAGAAAAGGTGCTGAGACAAGTCACTATCCTGCTACTGATCTTTTATATATAATATTCTATAAACTATTAGACAAAATAATTTTACATTTAATTAAATTTTGGAATATAAAATCATCTTCTATAGGTTCATTAAATACTTGAATTTGATTTATTTTTGAGAGATCTATACATTTTGAAATTCTTTTGTTCCATGTAGCTTCAAGATAATGAATATTTCATAGGATGACATCTGTCATAAAATATCCTTATAATGGTAATGGGAATTTGAAGATCTTCTCTGCCTTTTAATAAACCTAAGTGAATCTGAGGACCTTCCCTGATTTGAAAATAGACTGTGTCCCCTAATAGTCTGAATGTGGTCATATGGAGTATGTAGTGGGAAGAGTTTGCTGAAAGGTGGAGCAGAGTCCACAGGAGAAGCTTACTTAAGGGAGGCTTGCTTTTCAGGAAGGCACAACTTTTGTTACTTTGGAGTCAAGTGGGTCATGAGGGTTGTGATATTCTCTGACCCTGGATAAGGCTATATATACCTCTGAGGTGAGGTTTTGCTTTAAGGCTCACTTTGGGAAGAGTTGTGTGATTTGACCAGATGAGATTCTGGGCAACCATTGAGCCCTCCAACTTTGAAAACCCAGATGTTGGTGCTTTTCTCTCTGGTAACTAACACTATATGTATGTAATGGTCAGACAGTTGGATACACTGTCTGTGGGTCTGCTGATCTGTTTTATTTTTCTCTGTATTTTTGTCTGCTTGTAACTTCTGTTTGTATTCTCTGAAGTTCAGAGTACTGACTTTTCCCCCTGAACTAGGTAAATGATATATGTTTGATTAAACTAAGATTGCTAACTCTTTTTGAGTTGCTTTCCTTTAGAAAAGCAGATCACAGAACCTGTGCTAGCAACCATCCTGTGTATGCTAGGGTGCTTACTGCTACAATCCTTAAATTTCTTTTGAAATAATTGTAGACAATGGTTCTGTATATAATAATGATTTCATTATAGTACAATTTATCTGTTGAATTCTTAAGGATATTTTAATATCTGTATTGGTAGTGCAAGGATTTTTCATATGTAATTTATGAAACATAAGGAGATTCCAAAATATTAATCAATTTACCAGATTTTTTAGGTAGTTCTTGCCAAAAATTTTAAAACCTTCAATGATGCATTACAGTTTCTACTATTTACTTGTCTGATGTGCATTAATCAATAGGTTTAAATTCCTAAAGGATAACTTGTTAGTAATTTTTTGTGGTGCTGTCCTGATCCCCAATTGAAATCATAAGTCTGTCATTTTCTATACATAAATTCATATGATCTATATATTTTTTCAGTGTTTTTATTTAAAAATAAGATTATATAGGTCATTTTACATCACCATAATATCCCGTGGGGTCCCTTCCAAAAAAATATTTCATATAGTAGATGATAAAATCAGTATTACTGATTGATATATCAGAAAAATCTGATAATATGTATAATGTATAATATTTATTGACTTCTAACCTCTGCAAAAGAAAGGAGTAAGGGGGATGAAGCCATGCTTGCTCTTTATACTTTTGCAACATTCATTTTTGATTGTGTTATTGGTCTTTTCATTTGCACTAATATAATCATCATACATATTGCCTTCTTGAGACCACTTATTTCATTATGCAGCAGTTCATGTAGATCTTTCCATGAATCTTTGGATTCATCAAAAACATCATTTCTACAGAGTGGAAAATATTCCTTTATGTTCTTTTACCATAATTTGTTTAACTATTCCCCAATTAAAGGGCATCTACTTTATTGATAAAGAGGAAAAATATATCAGCACAGCTGATCAAAACACTGAGAAATCTGTACAATGTATAAAACCTGTGGACCTCCTGTATACACAATGAGGTGGGCTGGGGGTATCTGCCCACATCTCTTCATTTGAGTCCTGTTTGCGTTTTATGATTTTGATGCATTTTAAATTTTGTGATGTGCATTTGTTCTGGGCATTAAAATTTTTGGAGTTATTGGGTGTATTGTTTTGTTGGTTGTGCTAATTTTACTCTGCTTCTGTTCATTTAGATCTTTTCATGCTTCTCTAATTCACACACACACATTGTTACAAAACAGTAATATTTCATTATATTCATATATCACAATTTGTTTAGTCATTCCTCAATTTATGGACATCTGTTTTGTTAGCCAGAACAAAAGATCTATTACAAATATTTTAGAATACACAAAGACTTTGTTCTTCCTTGGGGTATAAGCAAAGTAACAGAATCTCTGATTCAAAGAACATGACCATTTAGATCACTTTATTTGCATAATTCCAGGAAAGCTCTCTGGAACAGAGATTTCTGAGGCAAAAAAAGACAGGTGTCTAAGACCTAAATGGCATCAGACAAGAGACTCTTAACAATACTCAAGAGTGAAAAAGCAACAGGCAGGCAGACTGGATCAGGATTGGTGCATGGCAAAGACAGAGGGCACAAGTCTTTGGGTTAAATTAGAGACCTCTTTCTTGGAAGCCTCCAGGAAAAGCAGACATCTCAGTGGGGTGGGACTAGATCTCAGTGAATCAACTCTCTCTCTGGAAGTCCCAGACTTAAAAGAGAGTTCATAACTAGTGGGGAAGTAGCAAAGAAAAAAAGAGAGATCTTGAAAAGCCAGAGCTAGAAGACCAAAGAGAAATAGATTATATGAAACAGGGTTAGTCTATAGTAAACCTGGAAAATTATGTTAAAGGTTAACTGTGGATGGTTTTAAATGTGAAATTGAGTAGTTTATATTTTATCCTAGAAGCAATAAAAAGCCATTGACTATTCTTTAGTAGCAGGAAAGAAATAAACATTTATAGATTACCTACTATGTACCTAGCACTATACTAAGGGACTTTTGTACAAATATTGTCTCATTTTATGCTTATAACAACCCTATGAGGAAGGTGATATTATTCTCTTCATCTTACAATTAAATAAATTGAGGCAAACAAAGGTCAACTTGCCAAGGTTCATATAAGGATAAGCACATAAATGAGTTGTTGGTATAGCTATGAATTGATACAAATGCTCTGGAATAACATTTCTAACTAATTACTAATCATCCCATTACAGGGAATATATATCCCTAGGGAGTTAATGGCAAAAAAAAAAAATTAAGATACAACAAAGTATTCATAATATTACTCTCCACAGGGACAAAAAAATGGAGTTATATCTGTGTCCATCACTAAAGAATGGATAAACAAATTCTGACATATGAATGTAATGGAATATTAATGCTTTATAATAAATATTAAAGTTAATTTAGAAAAATGTGAGGATGAATATGTACATATATGTGTTATATATGTATATTTACATATATGCACACATATATGTAGATATATACAAATATATTCTGATACAGAGTGAATATAGTAGAAACAACAGAACATGTACTCTAACTACAATAATGTAAACCAAAGCAACACTAAGATCAAGCCCAACTCAGATTAATTATAGTGATCAATTTTGATCACAAAGAGGAAAAAATATACAGCATACTTCAGAGCTATTGCAGGGTTAATTCCAAACTACCAAAATAAAACAAATATCACAATAAAGCAAGTCACGTGAAGTTTTTTTTCATTTCCCAATGAATATAAAAGCTATATTAAGGTATTGCACTCTATTAAGCATTCAATAGCATTAATGTTTTTAAAATGTACATACCTTAATTTAAAAATTCTTTATTCCTAAAAAATGCTAACCATCATCTGAGCCTTCAGAAAGTAGTAATCCTTGTGCTAGTTGAAGGTCTTGCTTCAATGTTAATGGCTGCTGTCTGATCAGAGTAGTGGTTGCTAAAGGTTGAGGTGGCTATGGCACTCTCTTAAAATAAGACAATGAAGTTTGCTGCATCCATTGATTCTTTCTTTCACTTGAACACTTAGAGTCCATTACAGGGTTATTAATTTGGCCTAATTTCAATATTGTTGAGTCTCAGGAAATAGGAAGGCCTGAGAAGAGGGACATGAGGAACAGCAAGGTTCTGATTACATAGAATAGTGAAAGCTCTATTTATTCAATAACAAATCAGAACAAAACATGCACAGTCAATCAAGGTATAGCATCCACAATGTTACAACTTATCATAGATAATCAAAATACAGCATTCACAACAACTTATCACAGAAAATGGCCACATAATTTTCACCACAGTGGTCACACAGTTTTGAACAAGGTATAATCATTTAGCCAATCAATCACTTAATAACTCAATTATTCAATCAACTCAATCATTCAATCGTCCTTAAGGAGACTTGCCTCCTTAAGGTTCATGAAATACAATGGTCAAAGTTTTCCACTCATGGGGCACATTAAGTTACATTATCAGTCACTACTCAGCACTGTCTTAAAGGGTAGTGTAAAATACACAGGCCATCCACCCCTCAGTCACAAATGAGCTACAATCTTCTCAGTCAGTACACAGTATCCAAGTAAAGTTTTCTTTTATCTTGATTTGAGGTAGTTTCTCAGATTCCCTGGATCCCCTTCCATGGTCCAAGCTCCTACCTGAATTCACCAAACTGTCACCTCACTTCCAAGACAGGTAGCTCCCAGTTCCTGTTCCATGCTGAAGCTCACAGTGTCCAGTCCACCTTAAATCCTTCACAGTCTCTGTTCCCTCTAAGTCAAGGCTTAACAAAGCCACAAACAGGTTCATGCAAAGTACCAGTATCACAGTCTTACTTCCTCAGTCTCCAGCACCTCTTAGGAGAAGCTGGTAGCTCTCCAGCAGAAGCTCCAGCTGGTTCCCAGAATCAAAATCACTTCACCTAGGTTCCCAAAATCAAATCATCTTCTCCAGCCTGGGCCTCTCTTCCTTAGCCTCCAGAACCTGGATCCAAGAAGATCTTTCTGACCCAGCAGGGGCTCCTCCTTATATACACACATGGAATTAGCTGCTTCCTGTTTCAGCCATTTCTGGTTTCAACCCCTTCCTGTTACATCAGCAACAGGGGTTCATACCTTCTGTTATTTTAACAGAGCCTTGATCAATTACTAAGTGCTAAGTACCTGTTAGCTTTGCCAATATAAAGGGATCAAATTACATTACTATTGCACAAATATAAAAATAATGAAAAGAATTGAAACATTGTGAGAATTACTAAAAGGTGATACCAGAGACATGAAGTGAGCACATGCTGTTGGGAAAATGGTACTGACAAACTTGCTCAACATAGGGTTGCCAATAATCTTCAATTTGTTTAAAAACAATTTTTTTTAATCTACAGAACATCATAAAATGAAGTGCAAAAAAACATAGTATGCCTATATGTTTCTTCTCCATAAAAAGCATGGAATCATGGACATAAATAAAGTCCAAAACAGTAATTTTGTCAATTGGGTTTTATAAATTTTTTTTCTTGATATAAGAAAAGGTTCCATGTTAAGTAGGGGCATATTGGGAAATAATTCTAATATTTTAAAAGTCAAAAATAAAAGTAAAATTTGTCAATTTGAAACTACAGATAAAATAAAATATTTGATTTTTCCTTCTAGTATTTACCAAAAAAAAAAAGTCATATTCATGTTGCATATTAGAGGAGCTATTTTGAAAATAAAATGTAAAAGTCATAATTTCGGCGAAGAAAATTTAATTAAATGCTTTAGAAAATCAAAGAAGCAATTTATTCTTCACCTTTCAACTGCAAAATAGCCTGATATTTTTTGTTTTATATTTGGAGATGAACATCCTGAAAAGTCTAATTGTCCAGGGCACTTGTGATGCTTTTGCTTGAGACCATGCCTGTAAACAAAACTAGATTTTAAACTCACTCATTCTCATTAAAAAAAAATGCCTCATATGCCATGTAGTCCAACATACAACTGAGTAGGGATCTTTCTCCAACATCCCTGACAAGCAATCACCCAATCTCTCTCTGAAGATTTCCAGTGTTAGGTATGTGCACATCTGCTACTGTCTATATTAGCCAGCATCCTAACACACCTGGAATAGCCTGCTAGCATAGATTCTTTGATCTGCTTTTCTAAAGGAAAGACAGCTTCAAAGGGGTCAACAATCTTAATTTAATTACAGATAAGTAGAAAGAAGTGAGTATCCAAGAAAGCAATAGATAGGAATAGAAATAAATAGATAGCAATAGAAAGCAACTATCTAAACAGAATGATACAACCACCTACACACACCACCAGATAAGCTGAGCACCAACAACTGAGTAGTCAGGGGGGATCTTAACAAACAGCTACTCAGAGTCCAGCCCAGGGAATCAAAAAGATCTTCTCATGAATGAGCCCCCAAAGCAAAATGTCAACCTCCCAGAATATATAACAAAGACTTGGCCCCTGATTGACCCAGAGCCAGAAGGCACAAAACCTTGGTAGCACAGCTGTGAATTATCAGGGTTCAAAGGAGATTAATCCTTCAGATATTTACAATTTAGCTTGAGCCTGGGAAACTGAACTCCAAAAAGAAAATAACAAAAATCCCACCTTGCTTGCACTTACTCTGTCCAAAATAATCTCATCACAAGTCAGTATAATTCCATTAAGATGCAGGTGGTTTCCTTAAACATGTTTGTTCATAGTTCTGGCCTCAGAAACTAAATAGAACATCTTTCTTCCTCATGATTCTTCTTCAAAACCTGCCCTACCCCAAATTCTTCTTTTCTCATTGCTAAGGTCTTTCTATTTCTTCATCCAACTGTGATATGACATGGTTCTGAAACTTCAGTATCCTGATTGCCCTCCTCTGGGGAGCTCAAGATCCTTCCTAAAATGCCCCACCCAGAAGTGAATACAATATTCAATATTGGTCCAACTAGAAGAGAATAGAGTGATACTATTAGTCCCCTCCATGTAAGAGTTATAATTAATGTAGCTGAAGATCACTTAACAGAGAAAGATAATAGCTTAAAAACCAAAAACATAATTTTGTTATTGTTGTTGTTTCTCTGTCACTTGCCTGTAGTGATTAAGACAAAGGAAATTCTCTATAAATAAAGTTATTTTATATGACTAGATTGGTTATTGGAAAATCTTGACCTAGACCTCATGAAAGATAACATCCACAGAGTCTAACACATTTTGACTTTGTCTTTCTCACAGAAAAAAAAAAAAAACACCTTATAAAAGCACTACTCAATGCTCATGCTATTGTTCAAATTCATTTATGTGTTTATGTGTTAAGCAAGCAAGGTAGCAGTCCTGGGATATGCATTGTTATTCTGAAAGAGTTACACTTAAAATGGGGGATTTATTCTCTAGTTGCAATTTGTTGTCGTTTCTTCCAGAGTTATTTTCCCTGGAGATGTAAAAGGATTTTGTTTCAGCAATTGCAATTTTATTCTTCATAATTAACAAGATTGCTGCATTTTCTCATATTTTTGATAGTATAAGATAGTCTGACAATAGGAAGAGTTTATGAAATGTGTTATTTTTTTAAATATCTTATTAGGGAAATTGACTTGCCTCCAAGGCAGTTCAGTTTCCTATGCTACAATGAGACTATAAGTTATGTTGACAAAGAAACAAGAAAAGGAAGTCTGCACTTATAAATAAAAACAAGAAAACAGTTGAAAATTCAAAGAGAATTTAAAACCATTCCGTAACCTAGTTTATTTTTGAAAGAGAATACTGATCAGGACAAACATGAGACTCAGATTTTTTTTTTCCTTTGATATCTTTTTGGATGTTACCAAGACTTTGATAGTCTTTGTTGCTTGGAATTAGAACCTATGCTGTTGCTTTTATTATATATGCATGCTTTCATTATATTTATATACACATGCTTTTATTATATATGAATATGACTTATTTTAAACTTAATTATTTGCATAACCTTAAAATGAATTTCCTATCATATTCTCCTTAACTTACATATGGCAAAGAATTGATCAGAATTTGTTTTAATATGAAGGAATAATGAAATAAGCTTATTTCATGGCTATATGTGATAATCCTACTTTAAAATACTTAGAAAATTGACTGCAATTTATTTCAATTTTAGCAGTCACAGTCAGAAAATATAAGAAACAACAGGAAAGGAAACTATACAAGACAAAGATTTGTTATTAAATTAAATCACAGAGAATTAAGTAGGGGATTTCCAGAAAATAGGAAATGTAACAATTCATTTTCTTGATGAATTTTTGCCATATTAAATGGCTAGTTGGTGAGTGATTTCGAGTTAAGTTTTGAGAATTTTGTGTTTGTTATTTTCCTTAGGCATGTGACCCTCCTTGTTCATTCCCACAAAAAGAAAAAGGAGAAGAGAAAGAGTAGAAGAGAAAGAAAAGATATGAGAAAGATAACATGAGTTGGGAATGTTTCTACAATGTAATTGATCTTTGTAATGTGCTGAAAGCAATATATTTCTTTTCCCCTCCCATTTGTAACTACTTTATTCAACTTATGTGGCCAGCTGACAGCTGGCAAAGAAAAAAAAAATAATAACAAGGCAGGTGTTAAAGTGTAATCAGCTGTAAAATTCATTAGTGAACATAGACAGGGGAAGATTTCAAGTCACCCCAGGAGCAAACAAAGTTCACAGAAATCATAAAGGGGGTTGGCACTTGATTCACTCTCCCCTCTGTAATGGCCTTGGCATCTCACTGTATGTCAAATAACATGACCCCAGTGGAAGCTGTGATGATGTTGGTCGTAATAAGAGATATGCCCCACTGGGCCAATCTGTTTGGGGAGCTGGCATTCTGCCCAGGGCGCTCAACTCCAAGGAGTTTGGGCAGCTTTGCAAGATTTGTGCCTGGCCACCTAGAGTTTCTTATCCTCTCCAGTGGCATATAAATACCCTGTACTGTAACACAAGGCATCACTCTTTACTTAAAGAAAAAGAAATAATGCCTTCTAACAGCCATGTTTCCACAGATCATTCAAGGTTCCATGGAAATGACTACCAAGTTGCCAAGGAACAGCAGGAATGTTCCTTTGTTAACATACCTGTACGTCATGCAGCTTTGTTAAATGGCTACTCACAATATTTAAAGCCTCAAGGCTTGGACCAGAATTCGAGAAAATGCATTATTGATAATTACAATACTTTCTTTAATTTGGCTTCAGATTCATCGTAATGAGGTAATAGTCAGAAGTGTTTCTTCTGGCTGAGTTACTTTTAGAGAACAACTATTTTACACACACACACACACACACACACACACGCACACACCCCTTCTATTATTTTAGGACTTCATAATTTACAAAACATGCTCCTTGTAATAACTCTGGCATGTAGGTATTGCTGGTATTATCCTCCCTCACCCCAATTCACAGATGAGAAAAATGAGGACCAGAGCAGTTTAAAGCCTCAGGGTTAGTCATTAGTAGAGCTGAGATCCAAACATTGAGCTCCTGACATTATGATCATTGTTCTTTTCTCTAAAAAGTGTTGGGTTCTCTGAATAAAAAAGACAAATTCTAAATTCAATTCTCCATTTTCTTTTGCCTGTTTCTTCTTAATGTAGGCAAAACCTACCCTCAGTAAGTACAGCTTCTTCTCTTGTAATAGCAATCAGTTTAGCAGATACTTTGTTACTTAGTACCTTGTGGCTAAGTATGGAAGGTTAGAACTCTGTC
>JAQQSV010006893.1:0-14161 GCA_028646515.1 Pseudochirops corinnae
AAGTTTGATTGTTCTGTTGTTTCTTGTTAATGATTGAGTTGCCCCATGAGTGGAAGTTTGAGTATTCTATTGTTTCTTGTTAATGATTGAGTTGCCCCATGAGTGGAAGTTTGGGTATTCTATTGTTCCTTGTTCTGAATACTGTGGCCACTGTAGTGAAAACTGTGTGGCCATTTTCTGTGATAAGCCTTGTTCTAAGTATTGTGGCCACTGTAGTGAAAACTGTGTGGCCATTTTCTGTGATAAGATGTAATGTTGTGAATATTATAATGTTTGAATGTTTGTCTTGATTTGTAATGGAATAAACAGAGTGTTCACTATATTTTGTAATCTGAACTCTAAAAGCTGTTCACAGTAGCATTCCTTTGGGAATCTGCTGGTGCATGGCATTACATGGGGTAACACCAAGTTCAAAAGAAGGGGAGAGTAAATGGTGATAGGACAAGAAGACAAGGGATTCAAAGGTGGAGGACAGTGCACAGTTAAAATGGTTATGTGGTGTCATGACTATAAAAGGGGGAAATGAGGCCAGAACAAAAATTGCCTCTATCATCCTGTGGCAGACTGGGAGAATAGGGAAGGATATGGTGTCTGAGATCACAGGAAGAAAGAAAAATAGATTTAAGAAGGCTGGGACAAAGAGACTGGAGGACCGAATACAGTGTATGACAATAGAAAGAGTACATTCCTTAGAGTCATAAGACTTGAGTTTAGATCTTGGTTCCACTCCTTACCACCTGTGTTACCTTGAGAAACCAGTTGCCCTTTCTGGGCTGCAGTGTTCCCAGGTAAGGTAAGGATTAGAATGGATGGCTGCCAACCTTCCTTCCAGCTCCAGATCTAGATCCTATGATTGGGAAAGGAATTCGAAAAGTGCAAGATCACAGAGAAGGAGAGTTTAGATGGTGGTGACCAAATTGTGATCTCCCTAGTGGATGACATAACTAGCATAAAGCTGTACATCATGATGATAATTGAAGAGGGCAATGAAATGAAAGGTTAGAATCTTCATGTGCAAATCAACATGAAGTCCCCAACCACAAGGGCAGGAGTTGTGTAGAGGAAGACTGTAAGCAAAGTAGTGAGCTCATTGAAAAAGGAGAGAGTGTGACCTGGGGCCTATACATGGCAGCAGCAAAGATGGACACCACCTTCCCTTCAGCCACTCAGGTTCACAATTTTGAAGTCATCCTCAATTCTTCACTTTCCTCACCCCTTATATAAACAGTCAGCTTCCAACTCATTATTTCTGTATTCAAAATATCTCTCACATCTACCTCCTCTCTCCACTCCTGTTTACATTCAAGTCCTTTTCACTTCCTACCTGGACTATTATAATAACCGTCTCATTGGTTTCCCTGCTTCTAGGTCCTTCACTCTATAGTTCATTCTTCATACAATTGCCAAAACTAATATTCTTAAAGTACAGTTCTAACCATGCCATCCCCCTGCTAAGATGATCCCATGGGTGAAACCTATGGTTTCTGGTCTTCATTCTGCCATACTCAGTCACCCCTTCAGGAACTTTTACATTGTTTTGTTTTAAAATGTTTATACACACACACACACACACACACACACTCAATTAACAAGTCTTTGTTTTCTCTTCCTCCTCACATAAAAAAAGAAAAGCAAAACTCTCTTAACAAATTTGCCTGTTTTAGTTTTTGTATTTCTCTTTTTCTCTTGCCTTTATACTTGCCATGCTTGATGAACACCCATATTGGGTGTCACCACTAACAGCCCTCAAGTAATTTAAATGATAGAAGGTGTTCCTGAACAGGAGTATCAGTATAAAACTCCTGTATGGGGAGCCCAGCAGAACCAATTAAAATGTAATTGGGAAATGTTTAACAAAATACAACATAGATACTGTTAATTTGTGGTTTCCTAAGTCAATATGTAGCAAAAGGATCCATTTCCATTTGGATTTGGCGTTCCTGCTATAGAACAGCATAAGGACTCCACTAAGGGAATGGTTACGGTATTAGTAATACCCCAACTCCTTTCCCCCATTCAAATTGAGCTAGGTTTTTTTTTTGTTTTTGTTTTTGTTCTTTTATCCCCTAAAAGGTATTAAAACAGCTTTAAGACTTGATTGGCTTGGAGCTAAAGGTTGAAGCTATTAACATTACTTACTGGATATTTGAGTACAAAATAACCCACCAGAAGTTCTAAGCACTCTCTGATGCTTGCCTGATACACCTTGAAAAGCAACTCAAGCAAGGGAGTTTAGCTTAGCTGAATCAGCTTAAGATATCCTCAATGCATATTCTCACTGGATATCTTTTTTTTTTTTTGCTTTTTTTGGAGGGCAATTGGGGTTAAGTGAACTGCCCAAAGTCACACGGCTAGTAAGTGTGTCAAGTGCCTGAGGTGAGATTTGAACTCAGGTCCTCCTAACTCCAGGGCCAGTGCTCTACTTATTGCACCACCTAGCCACCCCTCACTGGATATCTTCTTGCTATGACTAAATCTCTTTTTGTTAACTCCTAAAAAAAAAAAAAAAAGGCCCCTTGACTCCTAATTCACATACTCAACCTTCTAAGCCAAACTGGATGTTCCCTATCCATGGCATTCCATCTACTATTTCTGTACCCCATGCCCAAAATATGTTCTCTCCCACTGCCTCCTCCTGACTCCTTAGCTTCCTTCAAGGCTCACCTCAAGTATAACTTTGTATACCAGGCTTTTTCTGATCTATCCCATCTACCCACCCAGTAGTTAGGACACTTCCACACGTATTATTGTGTATCTATCTTGTAGGTACTTCTCTGTATATATGCATATTTTCCCAGTAGAATATAAAGAACTGTTTTTGGTTTTGCCTGTGTCTCCAGAACTTATGTAGCATCTCACTATTGATGCTTGTTTAATTGAACAGAATTAAATTGAATCTGAGTGGTACAGATAGATGGAGCTAACCTAAAAATAAGTCCAATTATTGATAATTTCTACAGAGGAAGGAGCTGAAGGTGCTGATGGGAAGCAAGGAATGTATCAGGTCCTCCTTCTCACTCAGTCTGTTGAGCACATGAGAAAGGGAGCAACAAGGGAGTGACTAGGGGTGAGTTATCATCTGGAGAAAGCCAGGTTTCTGTGGAAACAATTTGGGAAGATTGTAGGGAAAAAGAGCTCTAGGATGGAGTGAGACTTGTTAACAAGAGAAAAGGCTACCAGAAGGAACGTTGTGAGGGAAGGATCAAAGGAGATGGGGTGGGGGTTTGGAAGGATAACAATGAAAGTGTTGGAAGAGGTAACAATGAAAAGGAGTTATCACTTCTGTGACATGATAGGAATTAGGGGATTAGATGGTATGAGTCTATAACCATATAGGACAAACAGAAGAATTTGTATCTTATCTTAGAGGCAATAGGGAACTCCTGAGGTATTTTGAGCAGGGGAATGACAGTCAGATATGTTCCCTAGGGATATTATTTGGGAGGATAGGCAGAGGAGATATTGGAAAAGAAAGAGACCAAAATCAGGTAGACAATTAGAAAGCTATTATCATAGTCCAGGCAAGAGGTGATGAGGGCCAACAGTGAACGTGTCAAAGAAGGAAGGGGATGCAAAAGATATTGTGGAGGGGAATCCTTGAAGTTTCTTATCCCTAAGCTTTAATTTTAACAGGTTCTACCTTTTATAACCACCCAATGTGCATTTTATATAAGTTATTTCATCACATCAACAGCTCATAGGTTTAAAAAGAAAAAGTCCTGATGGCATTTCAGAAAGGCCTCTCTGAATCTCAGAACATCAGAGAGTTCCATTTGGGTTGCTTGGCAATGCCTTATCTTACTGTCAAGCTGACCCTATGATATGGCCCTTTCTGGAACAATTTGAAACAGAAGACACAGATACCCAGCCCCCCTGAGCAAACAACAGCAGACACACAGTAATTCCAGTTGTCAGAGATGTGGGACAATGGGAAAATTAGATGCTAAGGTTTGGGGTGGAAACTTTGGTGTCACCAACTGCCTCAGCTAAAAGCAACAAAATTGTCCTTTTCATAAACATCATAGCTAATGACTCACCGTTTGTTTACAAATGGTCTCCATTCTCCTCTAGAAACACTCTTGCAAGGTGCCAGATTGACAGATGTGAAAACTTTCTTTCTCTGTACTAAAATAAGAGTAAGAAAGAGTAGGGATGGTCCCCGGCTATAGAGGAGTTTGTGGACAATACAGTATGGAACCCCAAAGGGTCCCCTGGAATGCACTAGGAGAAAGGTGAAGTGAGTTGGAGTGCAGCTAGGAAGTCAGGAGGGGAAATGACAAGAGTACCCACAGCTCAGGAGGGGATAGTTTGAATGTGCCCAAGGATTAGACTGGGGAGCTGGGAAAAGTAGATGTGTCATCCTAGAGCATGCTGCTTCAGCAAAGATAAACTAATAGATGCTTGCAGAGTTTGAAATAGAATTTAGAGCCCTGGCGATGTTTAGAATGTGGACCACCATGAAATGTCTCTTCCTGGTGTGCTGGAGTACCTTGATTACAAGAGCGGGGCCTCAGCTTTCTATGTTGTAGGCTTCAGGCAGGAGGGAGGTGAAGGAAGGGCAATGCAGGGGGCTTCTCCAAAAGTGTGTCTACTCATTGATTAAGGGAGTCATCATTAATAGTCTATGTCAAATTGGACAATAATCTCTATTTTTCTTTGGACCCTGTGCTTTAATATGTGTGGCTGGGGAGCCTGTTTTAGGATCTCAGCTCCCAAAATATGTAATCACCTTTTTTCTCCATTCTGTTTTTTTGGATGTGTAAATTTCTGCTTGGCCATTTTCAGACTGAAAGAATGAGGTGAATTATCTGACATAAAAGTGGTACAAAAGAACTTTTATAGCAAAGGGGAAGAAGGGAGGGGTGGAGAGAGCGGGTGAACCTTACTCTCATTGGAGTTGGCTCAAAGAGGGAATAACATACACACTTAGTTGGAAGTTGTGGGTTGGGGGGAAGCATCCTCAAGTGAAGAATCTGAGGTCAGACCTTCTAGAGCAATGTGGATTTCCTCATGCATCATGATCATCTACATCATCTTACTTGGAGAACAAGATGTCCAGTGATAGCATTGTATGGGAAGGAAATTACATATTAAACAGCCCCCAAAATATATTTACTCTCAAGAAGAAGTCTAAGCCACAATATCCTACTCAATTTTTATGATCCTTTGGGAAGGAGGAATTTCATCAGAATGTCAGGTTGTAAGCCCCAATAGCAACCCCAAGTTCAATTCTCTTCTAGGGCTGAGTTGATGGACTATTTAAATGCTTTCATAGATTTAGAGCTAGAAGATTCTCCAGAGGCCGTTTGACCTGACTCCCTCATTTTACAGACAGGGAAACTGAGACCTAGTTAAGTAACATGCTTAAGATGACATAATTAATAATTGGCAGAACTTGGATTTGAACCAAAGCACTCTTGATGTAAATCCAGCTCATTTTACGCTATAACATTCTTATTTACTTTATGTGCTATTGTATCTGTACTGAGAGTCCTGTGAATCTTATGCATATTTCTTGTAGAGTGACATAAAGATTTTCAATATACAATATTTATTTAAAAGTAGCTTGAGTGCCTGTTTAAGAGCTGGGGATCTTATTACCTATATTCAGTAAACCTAGATGTAAGTTATGCCATGAGCATATTTAAAGATTTTCTAGTAGCAAAATAAATAACTTTTTTCATGAAGATTTCATATGGTCTTAATTAAGTCCAAAGACCTTGAAAAATGAAATTGGATTTTGTTTATTCTCAGTTGTGTCTAAGAAGCAAATCATTTGTTGTGAACTGATCCAACCATTCTGGAAAGCAATTTGAAGCTATGCCCAAAGGGCTATAAAAATGTGCATACCCTTTGACCCAGCAATACCACTTCTAGAATGTATCCTAAAGAGATCATAAAAATGGGTAAAGGACCCACATGTACAAACATATTTATAGCAGCTCTTTTTGTCATGGTCAAGAAATGGAAGTTGAGGGTATGCCCATCAATTGGAGAATGGCTGAACAAATTGTGGTCTATGAATGTAATGGAATACTATTGTGCTGTAAGAAATGATGAACAGATGGACTTCAGAAAAACCTGAAAGAATTATATGAACTAATGCTAAGTGAAGTGAGCAGAAACAGGAGAACATTGTACACAGTAACAGCTATAGTATACAATGACTGACTTTGATAGATTTAGCCCTTTTCAGCAATGCAAGGACCTAAAACAATTCCAGAGGACTCATGATGGAAAATGCCATCCACATCCAGAGAAAGAATTATGGAGTCTAAATGCAGAGCAAAGCAAACTATTTTCTTTTTTTTGTTTTGTTTTTTTCTTTCTTGTGGTCCTCCCATTCATTTTAATTCTTCCATACAACATGAATAATGTGAAAATGTGTTTAATAGGAATGTATATGTAGAGCCTATATCAGATTGTATGCTGTCTTGGGGAGAGGAGAGGGGAGGGAGGGGGAGAAAATTTAAAATGTATGGAAGTGAATGTTGAAAACTAAAAATAAATAAACTTTTTTTTAAAAAAGAAGATTATTTGATCTGAGACTTAAGAGATCTCTTCTAACCCTAACTCCATCCATCAGTTACTTCAAGACATATGGAGTAAGTCTTACAGTCAGTTTATCCCTTAATCCTCCTTTGAAGGGACTACCCATTTATGACTTCTTAAAATCCCTTTAACAGCAATATTTTTATCAGTGTGTAGGCAGAAGGCACTGTAGGTCAATGTTAGTCTTTTTTTCCATTTGAATGCCTATAGTATCTTAGGACATAGAGCTGGAAGAGACCTTAGAGATTATCTATTATGTTAGGCTTCCATAATTTTTTAGAGTAAGGTGAGCCCAGAGAAATTTGTTGTAATCAAATGACCTACTTCCTGACACACAACTGAGAATGAACAAAATCCAATTTCTGAATTAAATAGAATGGTTCTCGCCCTGACTAGTGAACAGGTTCATCATCACTGCATGTGAGATGCCACTTGAGTCTTCTCCTTCTTTGTTCTTTATCAATAATTAAGGCAAAGAACGACTCGCTACTTGCCTTGGAGTAACTGCTCTTCAAGCCAGTCAGTTTATAGAGAGTTTTATCCAGAAATACAAGAAAATCCATGACTTTACCCAGGAAACAATAATGCAGTGCCACCACAAAGGTAATTAAACCTCTCCATTTCCCTGTTTTCCTACTCTTTCTCAATAATATCAGATTTTCTATTGCTGCTTTTTTGCTCTGGTGTCACAAATAAATGTGAACCAAACATGGCATACTTTCTTCTACTTGACTGTTCATTGTGTTCATGTCCTCCCTCTCTTTCTTTGCCTATTGAATTCCTACAAATTCTTTGAAGTCTAATTCAAATGACATTTCCTTTAGGAAATCTTCCCCCTCTAACCTCATACAACACTTTGCATCTTTCTAATATGGCTATTATCTAATACTGTATGTTATAATTGTGCTTTTCCCTTTATTATGTGATAAGTTCTTGGAAAACAGGGATTCTGTCCTTCCTGGTTTTTATCAAAATGTTTTGTACACAATAAGTATTTAACATATTTTTTATTGAATGAATGAGGAAAAGTCATTATACCTCTATGGTCTGTTTTTTTCATCCTTAAAATGAGCACCTAGACTACATGGATGCCTTTAAGATGACTTCCAGCTGCAAAGTTGTGGTGCTCTGAACAAATAGGTAGTTAGATGATTCTCCACAAGAGAGAAGACCTAAAGGAATCACAGGCGAGCATGACAGCTTTGAATGTTACATATTGAAAACACTACATAATTGAGATTCACACTTTCATGTGTAAACCCCTCCTTCTATTCTGTAGTAGACTTTGTAGTATATAGTAGTATCATTTTGTTTGGTGTTTGTCAGGTTCAGAATTTTTAAAAAGTTTTTAGAGAAAGAAAGGCAGCACATGATAGTGGAAAGGATGCTGGATTTGGAGTTAGGAGTCTTGGATTTGAATCCCTGCTCTGCTACTTTTGCCTTGGGTGACCTTTAGTAAGTCACAAAGACTTACTTTTTCCTTAAAAAACAAAGACCCACCTGTCTGGGTCTTACTTTCCTCATCTTTAAAAGGAAGGGTTTGGAATAGATGGTCTCCCTTCCAGCCAATGGTCATAAGTATAGAAATTACACAAATCATAGGGGAAATAAATTTTCAGATTTGCAGTTGCTATTATCACTCACCATAAAGAATAGTTCAATGTTATAAAATTGGTTTCCTGAGGAAATGCAACAGTAATCGTTTCTCAAGAAATGGTTTTGATTTTTGAAGAGCATTTCCAACATCTTCCTGTGATTGTTTATAATTGGCTTCTATGCATCCCTGGGGCATGCTGTTACTGGTTACTTTTTTTGCAGTATGAGAAAAAGCTTTCTATCTGCAGGTCAGGAAAATGGTGTAGGGGCCAGACCAAAATTCCAATTAGCTAAGGGATAGGTCTTGTTGCCTTAGGCAATCTCCTTATTGTTTGCCTTGTTCTTTTTCCAAAGACCTCCAAGTCATTGATAAGACAGCAGTTTATGCAACAAGTTTGCAAAAGTCTTATGAGGTAAAAAGTCCACAAAGGCTAGACCAAAGAGGTCCCAATCCTGTGGTAGAGAAGACATATAACATAAACAAATGTGATAGAACCAATGAGGTCAAAACGATTTTTATAACAATAATAAGATGTCATTTCTAATATGATAAATATTGATAGCTAACACCTACACAAATGAAGGTTGGAGTGTCCTCAATACTTTTTAAGAGTGTAAAAGGAATCCTGAGACCAAAAAGTTTGAGAATTGATAATTTTTTAAAAATCACTTTGGCAGTAAGTGGAAGATGGATTGTATTGGGAAGAGACTTAAAACTGAGTGACAAACCAGAAGGTTACAGCAATGATGGAGGTGTGAGGTGATGCAGGCATGAATTGATGGGGCAGCTACATGAGTGCAAAAGGGGATATATATATATATCTGAGAGATGTTGTGACGAGAGAAATGACAGGCATAAAAATTTGATTGGATACATGAGGTTAGTGTAAGTAGGGAGTTGAAGATGCCATCAAGATTGCTGGGAGGGTGGTAGTACCCTCAAAAGTAATAAGGAAATTCAGTAGAGGGGAGAGTTTCAGGGGAAAGATAATGAGTTCAATTTTGATCATGTGGATGCTTACATGACAGTCAGTTTGAGATATCCAGAAGGCATTTGGTGATGCATGACTGAAGAAGTTCAGGTCAGAAATTAGGGCTAACTGTATAAAGCTGGAAATGATCTACATAGAGATGATAATTGAGTCCATGGGAGCTTATGAACATTCAGAAAAAAGGCAACCAGGATAGTGAAGGGCCTTGAGATCGAGATCATGCCAAATGAGGAATGGTTAAAAAACAGGGTATATTTTGCCTAGAGAAGGGAAGATGTAAGGGGGACATGATAGATGTCTGCAAGTATTTGAAGGGCTAGAATGTAAATGAGGGTTCTACTTGTTCTACAGACATACTATGAGCAATGGGTAGGAACTGCAAAGAGTTGAATGTAGATGTGATGTAAGGATAGACTTCCTAACAATTAAAAAAAAAACTAACAAGGTAGAACAGGCTACCCTGGGAGGGAAGGAGAGAAGTGATTAAGTTCATGCCTTCCCCTCTTGAGACCTTAGTTTCCTCACCTGTAAAATGAAGAGGTTGACTGATTGCTAAGGTCCCTTCTGGCCCCACACCCTATTGTGTAGTGTACAAGCATACTAAAGTGTTTGTACTTTATATACTTACTCTGCTTCCAATTTACCTGTCCATTGTGCCTGTTCTCTCTTTCATAAAACCAAAGGATATGTGGTTTCCATCATGGGACGCAGAAGACCCCTGCCAAATATTAATGCAAAGGATTACAGACTGAGGACTCAAGCAGAAAGACAGGCAGTAAACTTTGTAGTCCAAGGTAAAACAATAATCATTCATTCCTACTCCTTGAATTTCCCAGGTCTGATATAAGTAAAACATAGCTAAATTAATTTCTCTGTGGGTGTGAGTTTGCTGATATATTCTACTTCTCTAATAGTGCTTTGCCATGTATTTGTGACTTCTCTTAAAGGCCTGTTTCTATTACCTTGTCAACAATTTTTAGAACGTGACTTTTTAATATCTTAACAAAAATATTCAAGCCAGTAGAAGTTAACTGCAGCAGTCAACAAGAGTTGAATGATTTTTAGCTGCTCTAGCAAATAGTCCCTAGTGATTCCATCTCATAATGATCAAACTAGTACTGATTACTGATCACTAACACTTGGGCAGCTTAGTGAACTAATCTCTATAGTCCGAGGTCATGACACTTAGGAGCAAGATTCTTGCCAGATTCCTCCTTAATAGATTAATCCTTCACCTGCAAGATGATCATCTACCTGAGAGCCATTGGGGCTTCAGAAAGGACCAAGAACCAATAGATATGATGTTTGCTGCCCAGCAACTCCAGGAGAAATGCCAAGAGCAGAACAGAGGTCTGCACACAGTGTTTGTAGATCTGACCAAGGTCTTTGATATTGTTAATCATGGGGGCTTATGGAAAATCATGTCAAAATGTGGTTGCCTGGAGAAGTTTACCACATTGTACGTCAATTTAATGATAGCATGTTTGCCTGGGTTCTGGATAATGGACAATGCTCTCATGCCTTCCCAATCACCAGTGAAGTGAAACAAGACTGTGTGCTTGTTCCTATGCTTTTTAGCATGATGTTTTCAGCCGTGTTGTCAGATGCTTTCAGTGAAGATGAACATAGCATCAAGGTCAGCAACCTCACTGATGATAAATTCTTCAATTTGAAAAGGCTACAAGCCAAGACCAAAGTGGAGGGAGTGTTAGTGCATGACTTTCTCTTTGCAGATGATTATGCACTCAATGCAGCCTCTGAAATTGAGATGCAACAAAGTATGGATCAGTTCACTGCTGCTTGTGTTAATTTTGGCCTGACAATTAACACCAAGAAAATACAGGTGCTCCATCAGCCACCACCACACCATCCATACATAGAACCATCAGTTACAACAAATGGAGAAGTTTTGAATGCTGTGGATAAGTTCACTTACCTTGGTAGTATATTTTCCAGGGATGAACACATTGATAATGAGGTTGATGCATGCATTGCCAGAGCTAGCTCAGTGTTTGGAAGGCTCCAAAGGAAAATATAGGAGAGAAGAGGTACCAGGCTGGCTATCAAACTGA
This sequence comes from Pseudochirops corinnae, assembly GCA_028646515.1. Lineage (NCBI taxonomy): Eukaryota > Metazoa > Chordata > Mammalia > Diprotodontia > Pseudocheiridae > Pseudochirops > Pseudochirops corinnae. Next base: position 11,213 of record JAQQSV010006893.1, read on the forward strand.
AGGTCTACAGAGCTGTTGTGCTGACCTCATTTTTTATGCCTGTGAAACCTAGATAGTCTACCAGCACCATGCCAGGAAACTGAATTTCTTCCATTTGAATTGTCTTAGGAAGATTCTGAAGATCACCTGGCAGGATAAGGTACCAGACACTGAGGTTCTTTCTCACAAGCTGAACTGCCAAGCGTTCAAACTCTGCTTCAGAGAGTACAACTCCAATGGGCTGGCCACATTGTTCTAATGTAAAACATACGCTTGCCAAAAAAGACTTTTATGGAGAAGTCACACAGGGCAAGCGTTCACATGGTGGTCAGAAAAAGTAATACAAGGACACTCTCAAGAACTTTAGAATTGATTTATGACATGAGAGACACTGGCACAGGACTGCTCAGCATGGCATGCCCACATCAGAGAAGGTACTGCGCTTGTTGAGCAAAGCAAATTGAAACAGCTCAAAGGGAAATGCAGGATGCGCAAATTTGGAGAATCCCCCCTAAATGTTCATATGGACTATTTGTGCCCGACCTGTGGTAGAGCATTCCAAGCTTGTATTGGTCTGATCAGCCACCGTCGGACACATTGAAACTTGATTCTAGTAAAGTGATACAATTTTTGGTCCTCATCAAGAACAAAGGACAACAACCAACTATGTGACAGACACTGAGACACAAATACAAAAGCAACACAGCCCTTCCCCTTGAGAAGTTTGCATCCTAATATGGGGAGATATCTCATAGGGCAGTGGTGTAAGGGGAGGGGTTTGGCACTGGGAAGTCATAGGGATGGTAAGTAGAAATGACCATCAGGGAATTGACAGTTACCATCTTTCTGGAAGTAAGATAATATTGATTTGATGGCATACGATAAAACCAACTTATCTAGAGCTCAGGGTTAATAAGGAGAATGAGTTACTAGAAAATGGAGGTGATATGCTATTGTGGAATAAGCACAGTATTTCAAGGATGGCTCCAAGCACTAGACTGAGTCCAAGTTCCATCTCCTGCAATTTAAAGGGATTAAACTAAAATATCTTTGAGATGTCTTTCAGTTCTAAATCCTAATGATATTAGTGTATGTCAAACCAAATGCCTAGCAAGGTACTGCTTTGCTTAAGCCACAGGGGTTGGCAACTTCTGCCAGTTTCTGGCTTTTACCTGCCATCAAGGTTTGCTCAGAGTTCATTGCTCAGAAATTACCTGACTTCTCAATAGATTTCCCAATTCTCACATTCATTTGCTTATTACCTCCACCACAGCTACTCCAGGGCCAACTCTATTTGAAGCTATATTCCAGGATTTTCCCCAAAGGGAAACAAAAGTAAAAGAGGTACCCAGTTGACATCATATGAATCAGGTATAAAACTGATCATTTTATTCGCCCATGGAAAGCAATGATAAGCATAAGAGAATCATGATATTGTAGAACAGTTTAAACAGGATTCAGAAACTCATCTTATAGCCAAGTTGCAATGTAAGCTCACTGAGGCATAGTATTACTTGGCAGTTCTGTTAACTAACCACTTCATGTTTCACCTCTAATCTGCACCATCACATCAAAATCAAAGTGTGAGCCAGGAACTTTTCACACTCTCCAATGCTTCTTCCACCTTTGGCACTCATGCATTACTGCTGCTGTTTAACATCAATTTGTCATTCTTGTGGCCATTAAAGCTGCTGTCTCACTGGCTATCCAGGACCTCATGACCTTCTGAAATTCACAAGGTCATCTGGATTTAGTGCTGCTCAGTCACTTAATTGGAAAAGGAAACAGAAGAAAAGAAAGGCAGCCCCACCACAGGTACAGGTTTGCCTAGATTTCTGACTTTGTGGGGCTAGGTATAGGATAAAACTTGCACCATTCCCCAACTTGACTCTCCTGAATGCAGCTTAGAATAGTCCTAAGGCTTTGAAACGAGAAAGAAAGAGAGAGACCTGAGAGGCAAATTGCCCCTCTGAACAATATAATATTCCCATAGAGTTATGACTGAGCAACCCCTCAGAGAGACCCAAAGCAACAGAGTAGCCAGATGCAGGCAGAATATACTTGCATATGTTCAGATTTCTACCTGAGCATCAGGACTGGTGACTTAGACCACTCCAAAAAGAGGAGGAGGGGGAAGGTAACCCAGTACATGTGATGTAAATAAAAATAGCCTTAGTACATCAGTAAACAATAGACTTTCGACCCAAGATAGCGTGCACCAGTCAGTGCATAAATCCCACTAGAATTAAGGTATCAGGAAAAGTTTCAAGGTCTTCCAGAGAGAATGCCCAGGATAATAAGGGCTTTCCACTGTCATAAAGAGAGAGAAACTATCCTCTTCTCAGCTAACTAAGAAAATGGGCCCACAGCACTGTACAGAAAGCAGCACAAAGCAGGTTGTCTGTGAGAATCTGATGAGGAAAGTATGTGCAAAAGCTATGTTCATAGTCTAGGAAGGATGTTTAAGAGACGGGAATGGAGAATGTGCTCTAACATAATGGAACACGATCAGCTGGAAGGAAAGAATTATATGCTACAAGACTCCAGGGATAAATGGCCTGGACCAGGCTGGGAGTCATGTTGGACTCAGCCAGAAGGGTCAGGGTGAGGAAGGAGCTAGAAGAGACTGATGGTCAGGGAGGTGTACTTCTTTCCCTTACTGATTAAAAAACAAACAAACCAGAATGCTCTTCCTTTTTTAGGCTCTGCTGCTGACCTCTGCAAAATGGCCATGATCAAGATATTTGCTTCAATAGCCGCTTCTCCAAAGCTGACAGCCAGGTTAGTGAATGACCCAAATACTTATTTAGCTATTTCTGTTAAGGAAACAAGCTCCCCTATCACTCTTTGCAGACGATATGATGATATACTTGGAGAATCCCAGAGAATCAAGTAAAAAACTTCTTGAGACAATAAATAAATTTAGCAAAGTTGCAGGATATAAAATAAACCCACATAAATCCTCAGCAT
>JAQQSV010006894.1:0-14160 GCA_028646515.1 Pseudochirops corinnae
GGAGAAAGAATCTGGAATCTGGAGTTCCATAATCAGATGTTATGAATGTGTATCTATCTATCTATATATATATACAATTATTAATTATTATTATTGACTACATCCAACTGGAACTTGAGATACACAGGCACTGCGGTTCGGAGATTCATCCTGCCCTACCGAAAAGTGACATAGGAGAGAATAGACTGGGGGAGGGGGGACACACTGGGATGGCTGTTTTGGGGCGGTGGGTGGGGGAAAGAGGGGGGGAGAAAATATGTAACTCAAAATCTTGTGGAAATGAATAATGCAAACTATAATAAAAATTTAAAAATATTAAGAAAAAAAATTTAGCCTGAGCCTAGGGAAATGAACTCCAACAACAAGAAGGAAAAAAAACAACAAGAATCCCCCTTTGCTTGTGTTCACAGTAACCAATAAGTAAAATACTTTCTGGCGTATACAAATCCTTAGGTTTCGTAAATCATGTTTTACATGATTTCTGTGGAAACAAAAGTTCAATCATCTCTTACACTATTCTTGTTGTTGTTGCTGAATTATGTAAGAAAATGTTTTTAATTGATCTCTGTCTCTCCTCTCTCTGAGCCTATTTATGTTTTGAACTAGTCTTTCTGCAGGGGATTTGTTAATCTACTCAAAGCCTTTGTTGTTGTCTTCACATTCTTTTGTGGTGGTTTCAATGGAGTAATCATACCAATAATTCTATCATTCTGATGTTCCTCCCTATGTCTGTCTCCTTAGCTTATAGACAATTGCATATTACCCCAACTCACTACATCACATTTACATAGAATTCCCCTCCACCTTAATCCTTTGGATGATATATTAACATTTCAAAATTCAGATGTACAAGTAGAGGATTGTGGAGATGTGGTTAAGTTATTTTAACCATCATGACATATTCTGCTACTCATACCAAACTTTCAGTCCACAAAATCTCATAGATCTTTTTCACTTTTTCACTGTCTCTCAGTTCTTCCATTTTTTTCTGTCAAAATCATCATATGATTATTGTTATATAGGTCTCAGAGTCTTAGTAAGTTAATGCCTAACATTTCTTACATTTTGTCATTGTTGTGCATATGGATTTTAGGGTTTCGTTAGTGGTGTGTATGTATAATATGGTGTGTATATATAATATGGGGCTGGCCATTGAGAACCTAGCCCTTATTGATGTGGATATAGAAGTACCCTAAGGGTTAAGAATAATATTAAAGGTTGCTTTCTCAGTACCTTGGGAGGCCATCCTGAGCCTGAGAGCATCCTAAAGTAAACTTCCCCCTTTTCTTGGACCATTTGGAATACCATAAAACTTCTCCCTTATCCAGGACCATAAAACTTCCTTGTTACCCCTTCATTCTGGATCATAAAATTTCCCCTGTCTCCCTTATCCTGTGTCATCCATCTTCCTGTCCCTAAATCTCCAACCCCCATTAGAAACCCTAAAACTACATCATCATCCTACAGGCTGTATAGCTTTCTGGCTATATAAGTCTGGTCCTTGTCCTACATCAATGCCTTTGTTTAACTCCTTGCTAATTCTCAGGCCAGCATGCTTGTCAATAAAGCTCCCTTTGGCTAAAGAGAAGGTCTGATTGAATTCTTTCCAAACTGAACCAGCTCTCCCAACTCTGACCCTCAACATTATGAGCGTACATATCATGCTCTGCTGTACAGTCACCAGTCTCACTTTCACGCCTGGAGCCATCTGGGTCCAGTGGCCAGATATGGATGAGGACAACTGGAGATGACGCTGGATGCAGTGGGGGGACCATGGCCTTTTGAAGCTAAGATCTTTAACTGGTCTCAGTTTGACTGAGGCAGCGTCGGTTAAGTGATTAAGGCTTACTGAGAAATGAGGCAAAGAATAACTCCTTTAAAAAAAAAATAGATCTGGGAGAGGAAGACCCTCAGGGTTTCTGACCAAAATAGAAACAATTGTTATTTCCATTCATTCTGAGCCAATCAGGCCCCAAACAGTGACTGAGTAGGGCTTGGCCTAGGACCTATTGTTGGCCAATCAACTAGAGCCTGAGTGATTTGGGATTAAGGCTGATTTTTAAGATAAAAAACAAAAATAAAAAAAAGTTTCAGAGATTAAAATTTACATTCCCTTTAGGTGTACTCCTATGTAAACTTCAGCCCATATCCATGTATTTCAATGACTGTTATGGTCTGTTTACCTTGTGGTGAGAAAAAGTTTTTTGATTGGATTCAGAGTGAAGAATACATATTAAAAAGTTCCTTTAATAAACAGTCCTGCATTACCTATAAAAATAAATATGAGTTTGTGAATTCATTTTATGCCTTCCTAATTTGCTAAATGGGCTCATTTTCATTCCAAAATCTGGGTCTCTCGTCCCACTCCTAAGCTCCAGTTGGAATTTTCAGCTGTCTGCTGAGCGTCTCTACCTGTACTTTAAACCCAACATACTTGAGATGTATTGCTATCAGTGCAGGTCAACCCAGAGAAATATGGATAGGAGCCTGCTTGGTGGGATAGAGAGGATGAAGTAGGGAGAAAAAAAATAAAAACCTTTCATGAGAAACACTCTCTTGGAGACTGAAGGCATCATTTGAGTGCTGACTCTGCCACTTAATAACTATGGGGCCTTTAGCAAGTTCCCTCACTTCTCTGAATTTCAGTTTCTTCACCTGTAGAATGGAGATGAGAGTTTTTCAATCAAAATAAACTCTGTCCTACCTTCCTTATTTCTCTGAATGGCACTGATTGGAGTTCAGGGTGCACCTCAAGAATGTTAGAGTGCCACCAGAAATGATAAAGTATAGATGTGCAGGTTCTACTGTCCTCAAAGAAATTCGCTCAGACAGTCCTCCAAGTTAAAGAAAGACATTTCTTTGGGTGACACATCCAAGTGGGCCCTGTGGGAGAGACAGAGGGAGAGACAGAGCAGAAGCAGTGGGCCCTGTTCTCCTAAAGGAGGCAGAGCCATTATTGGGGGTAGGTGTCTGGTCTTTATAGTTTGACAGGATAGGGAGAAAGGGAACAAGAAAATGGGAGGAGGGGCAAGTACAGCTCTGGAATGCCTGGAATATCAGGTAGTCCAGAGGTGCCTTTGTCATACAGAAAAGCAAGGAGAACAGGAAAGGGGCAAGGAGAAGACAACTCTGGGTTATCTTGTAGTCCATACAGATAAGCAAGGGGAATAGGAAAGGGGAGGGGAAGAGTTGTTGGGGAATTGGGGCTGCTTTGTGAAAGGACACAGGCAAGTCCACAGTGGGGGACTTCAATGCATAGTCTTCTTTGATCACTTTTCTGGCTGGTCATATCCTGCATCTTATCTCATATCTCACATCCTATGTCTTGCTTGCTCCATCTGCCTTGGGCACTCCTTTCTACTTCATCAGGTACCCCTATTTTTCATATTACCACTTTGAAAACTTAGCATTCTTTTTCTTTTTTTTTCTTGTCTTTTTGGAGGGGAGAAGGCAGGGAAATTGGGGTTAAGTGACTTGCCCAAGGTCACACAGCTAGTAAGTGTTAAGTCTCTGAGGTGATATTTGAACCCAGGTACTCCTGACTCCAGGGCTGGTGCTCCATTCACTGCGCCACCTAGTTGCCCCCTTAGTATTATCTTTAACTATGCCTGGGTTAGTGAAAAGAACATTGTATTTGAAATCAGAAGCCTTAGGTTAAAATTTCGCCTCTGATACTACCTGTATGATGTTGAACCAATCACTTAACCTTTCTAGGGATCAATTTCTTCTGTAAAGTAAAGAGCTTGGACTAAATGATCACTAAGATCTTTCTGCTTTGAATGCAAGATTTCTTGGTTTCCTGCTTCCTCTCTCTTCCTGATCTACATCTGATCAATTACCAAATCATATTAATTCCACCTCAGAAATATCCATGCCCTGTTTTCCATCCCATTGTCATCAACCTTGTTCAGAAGTTCATAAATTCTCCTCTGAATTTTAGCAAAAGCATCCTAACAGGTTCTCCCTGCTTCTGATCTTTTCTTACTTTCCAATTCAATCTGTACAGTACTGAGAAATTAATCTTACTAACCCACAGCCCATTCATTTATTTATTCAGTAGTCAACATTCAACAAAAGTTTAATAAACTCTTCATGACCCATCGAATAGAAGCCAAATCCTTTAACCAGCCATTCAGTATGGCTCCAACCTACTTTTCCACCCTATTTCATAATATTTCCCTCTTTTTGCTCTGTACTTGAGCCAAACCAAACAATTCATCATTTACTGAATACAATCCATACTTTCCTGCCTCGTTACTACTGCTCAAGCAATTCTTTACACCATCACTTTGTACTCCTACTCTCCTACCCTTCGGAGATACAGAACAAAAACATTTACTTTGACCTTTTTTTTTGGTCATTTTCTAACTCATTTGGTTTTGTATTTTTGGAAGATGAAGGGCTTGGAGGAGTGTTTTACCCTTGGTTTTGCATATTTGATCTGTGGCTGAGGGCTTATCAAAGACTTTGGGTTCATACTCCAGGCTCATACTCATACTAAAACAAAACTTAGCTACTCTGATAAAAACAATGATTCAGGAAAGTTCCAAAAGACCCGTAATGAACAATACCACATACCCCGAGAAAGATAGCTGATGAACTGAGTGCAGATTGAAGTGTACTTTTTTTTACTTTATTTTTCTTATTTTTGCATGTGTGTTTTCTTTTGCAACATGGATAATATGTAAATGTTTTGCATGAATTCACATATATATATATATTAATATATTGCTTGCCTTCTCAAGGGGTGTAGGAAGGGTAGGAGGAAGGGACATAATTTGGAACACAAAATTTTAAAAATGAATAATATTAGAATATAATTTAGAAATGTTTAATGAAATAAATACAAATATATTTAAAGTAAGAGAAAAAAGACAGAAACAAAGCTCAGGTATGACTTATACTTGAGCTCATACCCAAGGTCTCCCCAAATATGTGTTACAGGTAATATCCCCACAAGGAGACTCATTGTACAATATGGATGTCAGGTACAAGACAACTTTTTAAGTCCCTCCACCACAGAAAATGTATAAGATGCAAAGGACTTGAAGGCACTTGTGAAAAAATACAGAAGACATAAAACACTAAAATAACTCAGTCTCAGTCTCCTTCCCCACAGGATAAAAAATCTTTATGGGACTGTGTAATGGCAAGCAAAGAAGTACTTAGTACCTTGTTTCAGCTATTCAATTAGCACCTTTTTTCAGTTCAAGTTTCTTTTGAGTCTTTCCCTGATTGTATCAAGTCTTTGTTAAAAACCAGAACTTGTATGGGGTGGCTAGGTGGCTCAGTGAATAGAGCACTGACTCAGGAGTCAGGAGGACCTGAGTTCAAATCCAGCCTCAGATACTTAATACTAGCTGTGTGACCCTGGGCAAGTCACTTAACCTCAATTGTCCTGTCTTCCCCCCCTCCAAAAAGCAAAAAACTCCCCCAAAATCAACAAACAGAACTTGTGAAACCCACAGTGGAAGGTACTTGCTGATGCAACAGGAAGGGGGGGAATAGAGAGGAGCAAATATATAAGGAGAAGCCTAAGCTGGGAGAAACCAGAACTGAGAAAGGGAATGGTTATGGAGGCTGACACTCTGTTTGTTCCGTCTGTTTATTTTTGTTTGTGATACTTTGTGCAGAAGCCCTGGGACCTTCCTGGAAGCCCTGAAAGAGGGTTTTCTTATTGTCTGTTTACAGAAGTCCTGGAGGAGGCTTTCAGAGGTCCTGGGACCTACTGATGATTTGTGGTAAGTTATCAGACTTTGTTGGCGGGTCTGTGTTGATTCCAAAGCAGATAGTGAATTGGTGATGCCAGCAATGTGTATGAATGTTGTTTTTGGCTCTGTTAAGCTTTGTCTTCCCAGAAATGGAAACTGTGAAGGACTTGAGGTGGACTAGACACTGTGAACTTCAATATAGAATGGGAACTGGGCAAGGAGCTGGACAAGGAGCTGAGAGCTGCCTACCTGTCAATCCAGGTGACGATTGTGTAGATTCAGGCAGGAGCTGGACCCATGGAAGGGGAACCATGGAATTTGGGAGCCATCCTTCAGTCAAGATGAAAAGACTTCTCCTTGGGTACTTAATGCTAACTGAGAAGATCATGATTTACTGTGGCCTAGGGGTGGGAGATCTTTGTACTCTGTACCTTGTACCTCTTAAGAATAATTGAGTTAAGGATGATTGGAAACTAATCTCCAATCAAGAAGAAGACTTTTTGATTGAGAGATTAAGACAATGGGACCTAGGGGTAGAGAACTTTGACCTTTGGAATTTGTGTCCCTTAAGGAGGCTTACTCATTAAGGATGATTGAATTAAGGACTTACTGAATGATATCTTTTGTTTAAAGCTATGTGGCCACTTTGGTGAAAACTATGTAGTCACTTTAGTGATAAGTTGTCATGTCATAATATTGTGAATGCTATACTTTGGTTTCTGTGAATGTTTTGCTTTAGTTTACTGCTGAATAAATAGAGAGTTCACTATACTGTGTGATCAGAACCTTAAAGCTGTTCACAGCAGCAGTCCTCTGGAAAGCTGCTCGTGCTTGGCTTTACAGAGGTACCTGACTAGTATTTGCCACGTACCAGCTGAGAAATTCACAGCAATATCATGGAAAGTTGGCAAGGTTCAGTTGATCTGGATCCTCATGTAATGGCATGGCATTACCTAATTCCAGAACCCTGCTCTTGGAATCCTTCTTCTTGTCTGAGAAGTATGCTCTTAAGAAAACCCTCTGCTGGACTAGTACCTGATTCAGGAACTCTATAAGACAGAAAATCTTGAATTCAGGATTTCTCACTAGGTTAGCCATGTCCATCCTCAGGATCACTAGCATTTAACATGTGCTCAGAAAAGGAAACAGAAAGGAAGGAAGAAGGAAATAAGAAACTAAAGGTACAGGAATGCCAGCCTCAGGCTTACCTGGGCAAGCATAAACAATTTAGCGTGTACCCTTCTCCCCGCAAACTGTCATTTTCTGTTCCAGCTGGTATAGTGGGGGGAGGTGGAGAATTGTCTTTTCCCACCTCCAACCTTCAACTTGCTGCACTCCACTGTAGAAATCCAAGGAGGAGAAATTGTAGAAGAAAGAAGAAAAGAACAAAAGCAGTGTGCTATTTAATAGCTCACTTATAGATAAATCACAGAAAGAGTGGTTCCTCTGATCGGCCTTTTGATCCTAGATCAAATAAAAATATTTGAAGTATCTCTAGTCACTGGGAACTGATCAGGGGAATTTTCTGTACCCTCATAGCAAGTACTTAGCACAGGTCCACTTTCTTTTTTTTCCATTTATTTTTGGAGGGGAGAAGGCAAGGCAATTGAGGTTAAGTGACTTGTCCAAGGTCACACAGCTAGTTAAGAGTCAAATGTCTGAGGCCGGATTTGAACTCAAGTCTTCCTTACTTCATGGCCAGTGCTCTATTCACTGAACCACCTAGCTGCCCCCTCAGGTCCTCTTTCAACAAAGATCCATGCCCTATAGTTGATTTGAGTGACACATCCAAATTATCAGGGGGTCCCCTGATCATCTATCTCTCAGTTTATTTGTTTATTAAGTTTATAATTTTAATTTAAAAAAATCCTACCCTCAAATTACCAGCTCAAATGTCACCTCCTCTATGAATTCTCCTTTCCCTTCCCACCCCACATCTGAGTAGAAGAGCTCTATCTCATCCTGTGACCTCTCCTAGCACTTTGTATCTATTGTGCTTTTATCCTATTTTTACTTTGCATTAAAATTTATTTTGGTATGTCACCTGTCTTTTTCACAAATGTTCTAATACAGCATCTTCATCAAGGCAGAGAAGTAATCTGGGTTTTCAAATATTAAGACAGCAGAACTCAAGTTCTGGTAGGTTCTACCAAACTGGAAATACTTATGGACCTGGTGAAAAATGGCTTACTGAAGACCAGACTATCTAAGACTAGAAAGTATTATCACAAGAAAGATGGTCACTGGAGGATCAATGGAATCCGAGCCATATCTTTTTGTGTAAGGGTTGTAATCAGGGGAATTATTGAACAATTGGAGTCCCACTATCAGCAGGAGCCATCTCTGAAGCCTAATCAATACAAGGCTACTAAGCATGCTGTCAGTCTATGGGTAAGGGCCTTTTATTTGTCTCCAAAAAGGCATATGATTTGTAATTTAATTGCTTTTATTGGCAAACTCCAGGTGATAAGTGACTCCGCTAATTGTCCCCATTACGTCTTTGTTTTCCTTAGTTTTATGTCTAGGTTTTCAAACATGCCTTTAGGGTGATGGAAAATATTCTCAGAATAAATGCCACATCAAAACTGCAACTGAGGTTGTCTGAAAGGCTTTCCCATCATAGATAACCCTTTATGAGAAAATGATCCTCACCACATGGAGGCAGCTGTACTAGGTTCTGCCACAAGAAACCAGATGTCCAATGAATGGACACACACAGATGCACATACTCCACCCTCTTCTTTTCAAGAAAAAGATATGAAAACATGCTCACACCAAGAAAATGTCTCATCGTGAGAGTAGTAGACAATGAATGTATCCTTCCCTTGTCCTAGCACAGCATTTTTTTTTAACTTGGGGCCCATGGTTTTGATTCTCTTTTCAGTGTCTTTTTTTTTTGTTTGTTTTTTGGAGGGGGGAATGCAGGGCAATTGGGGTTAAGTGACTTGCCCAAGGTCACACAGCTAGTCTTGTGTTAAATGTCTGAGGTCAGATTTGAACTCAGGTCCTCCTGACTCTAGGGCTGGTGCTCCTAGAGCCACCCAGCCACCCCCACTTTTTAGTGTCTTTTAATAATCATATCTCAATATAATAAGTTTCTACTATAATTTCATGTGTCTTGCTTCATACATTTAAAAACATTATTCTGAGAAGGGGTCTTTAGGCTTTACCAGACTGCCCAAGTAGTCCCTGTCACACACAAAAAAGGCTAAGAGTCTTTGCCCTAGAAGCTCACTGGGTTCTTAATCTTGCTTTGGGCTCCAAGCTGACAAAAGGCACGAAAGTTGGCTAGTTTGAGTAAACCTATTGGTTCTAGTAAAATCCCTTCATACTTCTTTTTTTTTTTTTAATTAATTATTTTATTTACTTTTAGTTTACGTTCAGTTCCACAATCCCTGGAGTTTCAGATTTTCTTCCTGTCCCTCTCCTCCCCCCTCCCATCATGGTGGCATGCACTCAAATATAGGATGTACAAATATCTTCACATTAATCATTAGTCAGGTTGTAAAGAAGGATTATAACTGATGGAATGATTAGTGGGAAAGAGGAAACAAAACAAAACAAGAAAAAGGAACACAGAAAATAGTTGGTTTCAATCTGCACTCAGACTCTGCATCTCTTTCTCTGGCTGTGGATATCTCTTTCAATCATGAGTCTTTTGGAGTTGTCTTATAACCTTACATTGCTGAGAGAAGCCCAGTCTATTGAAGTTAGTCGTCACACATACATTGTGTCTGTGATTGTGTACAAATTTATCCTGGTTCTGCTCTTCTCACTCAGCATCAGCTTATATAAGTCTCTTCAGGTTATTATGAAGTCCGTCTGCTCCTCATTTCTTATAGCACAGTGGTATTCCATTACATTCATATACCACAACTTGTTCAGCCATTCCCCAATTGATGGGCATCCCCTTGTTTTCCAATTCTTTGCCATCTTCATACTTCTTAAATATCCTCAGTAATCCCTGCCTACCACTGGTGGTACAATGCTGCTTAACCAGGAAGAGCTCCTCAGTTTCACCACTATTGCTGACCATGGTGCTGACATTTCCCACCAAGCATACTTTGACTATAGTAAGCACAAAACGAGTATTTGTGGAGTGAATAGTTTTAATAGGTCATATTTGTGTAGTGTAATCTATAGTTCTTTTCCTACAACTATCATGTGATATATATAGTGCAAGAATTGTTCCTATATTATAGGGAGAGAGAGAGAGAGAGAGAGCCTATGGAGAAGATGGATAGGGCTTACTATGTATAGCCAAGGTTAGGGCTAGAAGGGGATGCAGCATGCAGAGGGAAATGACAATAACAAAAAAAAGGATGATATTATAAATATGTGGCAAGATAATTGAGTAACATGAGATTTTTGCACCCATGACTGACTTTATCTACATATAGTTGCTGCTAGTCAACTCCACAGGATATCAGTTCTTAATATTCAAGTATTAGGAGGGATTGATATACTGTGGAGATGACTGGCAGCAAGGAAGGTTCTGTGTCAGAGAAGCTGATTACTGATATGAGAAGGAACATAAGCTCTGGCCTGACAGGGCAGTATTCATGAACTTTGATTCTACGTTCAAAGAACTGAGTTGAAATGTAAAAAGGCTATTCAGCAGTCCCACGAACTGCTTTATATTCTAATGAGGCTTGATCCTCCACCTCATGAGGAAGTGTAACAGTGGACATAAATAAACTACCAAGTACTTTTTTAGGCTATTCCAGAAATGCATGCTTCTAAATGTTTTGTGTTAAGTACTTCTTTTATGTGGGGGAAATAAATAACTGTCCCATACCTGATTTGTGTTGCACATTGAGTACCTTTCAGCATTTCTTTTTTGTGGGCACCTTAGATAGGAGCCAACATCAAAGCTTTAAGTTAATTTTCCTAAGGCACCAAGGTGGATGTATAATAAACCAAAGTGTGAGAAAAGGGAGTCTAAATCCCTCTAATTAGAGACCCGGTTTTCCCATGACTAAACCCAGTTTGGATAGGACACATGGATCCACAGCGAAAGGGATTTGAGTGGAAAAGGGAGAAGAGGGAGTGACTCAGACTCTCAGGCTCAGCAATAGTTTTTACTGTTAGAGGAAAGATTTAGAGAGAATTGGAAATATCTGAATGAGCTGTTTCAAATTGAAGTAAGCAGAATCAAGAAAACAATTCTCACAATCACCACAATAATCCAAAGACAAGCAACACTGAAAGATATCAGAACTGACTAATGCAATTGCAAATTCTGACTGCAGAGAACTGGTGACTAAACATCCCCTTCTCCTAGGCAAAGAAGAAGTGGTATATAGGTATAGAATTCAATATGTCAAAAACGGTTCAAGTACCAGACTTGAAATCAGAAAGACTTGGTTTTAAATCTTATCTCTGACATTTACTAGCTGTATGACCACGAGTAAATCCCTTAGCCTCTTTGAGCATCAATTTTCTCGTCTGTAAAAGGGATATAATAAAATTTGCAGAACCTCTCTCAAAGGATTATTGTTGGCCTCCAATTACATATATATGTAAAAATATGTAAAACATTTTGTGAGCTTAAAGCACTATATAAACCAATCACTATTATTGTTATCTTCTTCCGTGTTTCTATATTAGAGTTTGGATGAACATGGTTCTATGACAGGCAGCTAATCTGCTATTCTCGTATGTTTATTGTTCCTTGGAATATTGCATTAAATGGGTAAAATTCCTTCTTTTTAAAATTAAAGTATTGAGGTGCAGCTGACAAATGCTTAAAGAATATGAACAGACAGTTCTCAGAGGAGGAAATTTGTGCTATGAATAGTGCAGAATATGGAAGAAAAAATGCTCTAAATCACTAATAATCAGAATCATGCAAAAAATTTTTGTAGGCAATTGGAGTTAAGTGGCTTATCCAGGGTCATACAACTAGTAAGTGTCTCAGGTCAAATCTGAACTCAGATCCTCCTGACTCCAGGGTCAGTGCTCTATCCACTTCAACTTCAAGCCCCAGAGTAATGCAGATAAAAAGAATTCTGAGATACTGCTTCACACCCACCAGTTGCGATTGGCAGTGGTGACAAAAAAGGAAAATGACACAAGATGAAGAGGCAGTGGAAAAGCAGGTACATTAATGCACAGTTGATAGAGTGGCGGACCAGTCCAACCATTCTGGCAAGCAACATGGAACTATACCCAAAAATCTATTAAACCGAACTGAAAAGTTATTAAATCCTTGACCTAGCAATATCACTACTAGGTGTATGACCCCAAAGATATTTTTTTTTTTTAAAAGAAAGGGACCAGTATTTGTGAAAATAAGAATATTTGTAACAGCTGTTTTCATGGTGGTAAAGAATTGGAAACTGAGAGTATTCCCATCAGTTGGGGAATGGCTGAACAAGATACAGTGTTTGTATGCGTTAGAATGCTATTGTGCTATGAGAAATAATAAAGCAGATGATTTTAGAAAAAACCTGGGAAGACTTATGCAAACTGATCCAAAGTGAGGTGAGCATAACCAAGAGAATAATTTATACAATAACAGTATTATAAAGACAAACAGCTTTGAAAAACTTAGGAGCCCTGATGAAAACAATAGAACCAACCACAGCTCCAGAGTACTCGTGATGGGGATATGCTATTTACTTCCAGATAGAGGTGACAGACTCACAAAAAAGATCAAAGCATATTATTTTTGACATAATTAATGCAGGAATTAGTTTTGTCTCTATGTATTCCTAATGGGTTTTGTTTTTCTTACTTTCTCAATGGGTAAGGGAAGAGGAGGAGAGAATTCAGAACTGAACATAAAATAAAATTTAATTTTAAAAGTGTTAAGATGTAAATTTATCTTTTGTAGGCTCACTGAAAACCTTGCAGGAACAGCTCCAGTAGTAGCCAGGATGATGAGAACGTTACATACTTCATCCTGTTTTCCCAAGGTTATTATAATTATTGTTGTTTTTGTGCCCCTCCTCCAGACTTTTATATTTCTGTTGAAGAAACTATCATTCTTCCAGTTTCCTAAGTTCACAACCTTGTAGATATCCTCAGCTCCTCACTCTTCCTCAGTCCCATATACAACCAGTTACCAAGTCTTTTCTGTTCTATTGATTAGTTGCTTGTATCTTTAAAAGTGGTGAGACCAATCCATTTGCTATGTTTATGAAGTTCTCTTATTTTTTGCATCTAGAAGGTGTAGATCCCAGTTCACCCACAGCATGGATGCCACGAACTAAACCAGTGAGAGGGGAAGGACTGTTTTTCCTCTGCTCCCTCTCTTTTTCCTTAGCTCTGAGAGGGCCTGGGGGTATTTGCCTCTATTTTGTGTTGTTTGTGCTCTGCAGTTTCAGGAACCAGAGGAGGTCCACTTGGGATCTTACCAAATTGCTTACCTTGGTGCCAGGATTGCAGGCAGAGTGGTATAGTACAGGGCATGGAAGCCCTGAAAAGTCAGAGGCGGGTCTTGGATTTGAAACTGGAACTTTGGGGCAGTTAGGTAGGACAGTGGATAGAGTACAGTTCCTGGAGTCTGGAGAACCTGAGGTCAAATATGACCTCAGGCATTTACTAGCTGTATGACCCTGGACAAGTTACTTAACCCCAACTGCCTCCAGTAAAAAAACAAAGAAACTGGAGCTTTGCTCTTTGAGATTTGACCTAAACCTGTGGTTCTCAACCTGTGGGTTATGTTCAATTTAAATACATCCTGCATATCAGATATTTACATTAACGATTCATAACTGTAGCAAAATTACAGTTATGAAGTAGCAATGAAAATAATTTTATGGTTGGGGGTCACCACAACATGAGGAAACTGAGGTGGAGGAGGGACAAGGGGGAGGAATTATGCCTCCTATGTATCATATTTTTGGTTATAACTTTGGAAGAAAATATATCTGCCTAAAAGCTAATCTGACTGGGGTGCAGATGACCCACCCTACAATTTGGGGAATACCTTTAGTAGGAACTGGAGTCAATGGCACAGAGTATGGAGCAGCCCTGCCCCCAAATTCCTTAAGGGTACTGGGGAGTTCAGGTGAGGGGAGTGAAATCTAACTTGACCTTTCAGGCAGTGGGAGAGGATAGTTAAGGTGCATTACACTAATATGTTGTTTATTTTTTTCATTTCTTTTTTTTTTAATTTTATTATAGTTTGCATCATTCATTTCCACAAGATTTTGAGTTACATATTTTCTCCCCCTATTTCCCCCACCCACCACCCCAAAACAGCCATCCCAGTGTGTCCCCCCTCCCCCAGTCTATTCTCTCCTATGTCACTTTTCGGTAGGGCAGGATGGATCTCCCAACCACAGTGCCTGTGTATCTCAAGTTCCAGTTGGATGTAGTCAATAATAATAATAATAATTGCATATATAGATAGATAGATACATATTCATAACATTTGATTATGGAACTCCAGATTCCAGATTCTTTCTCCTCCTCCCTCACCACCCATCCCCACTGGAAG
>JAQQSV010006895.1:0-14160 GCA_028646515.1 Pseudochirops corinnae
GTTGGCTTTGACTTTCTGGTTTGGGGACTCAGTCTTCTGGTATTTAAATGAGTGCTCTAGCTATATTTCTTATGTAGAGAGCCTGTTCCATTTTGTGATTAATAACTGTATCAGCATATTTATAGTTACTGTAGGCATTGTGAATACTGCATTGCTGATACACCTGAAGATGTAGGAAGAAGATAATGCATCTTCTTTAATGCTACTTATGCCAATAAGGCATATCAGTTTCTGAGATTAAACCATTTGACAGTTCCAAGGACTTTGGTGGAGAGAACTTCCTCCTCTCACTCCCAACTCTTTGCTAACTGTGGCTGCAAGATCTGCAGAAGCAATTCCCTACTTCTCTGTGAAGCTGCGTCTAGATGTGGGCTGCTTCATGATGTGATGGCTACCAGGGCTGGGCTGGAAGCAGGGCCTTGGTCTGGAGAGTATTGCCATTCCTAATGTCTTGGGCTCAGGATTCCAAGCTGTTTCCATCAGGTTCTAGAAAGAGGTGATTTTTAAGACAATTCAAGGTAGTTTGACTTAGGTGACATGTTGCCTCCTCCTGTCTCTCTTACCATGCCATGCTGCTCCAGCTAGGCTGACTTTTCTGCCCTGTGGGTGGCAGTTAGTTGGTAGTTGGTGGGTATGGCAGAAGAATATACTATTTAAAGAACAAATATATTTTTAGGGATAAAAGTTTTCAAGAAGAGTGGCAGGTTTCCTATGTCTTATTACTCTTTCCATCCTTAATATATCTTTCCACTTCTCCCACCACGCACCAGTAATCCTTTATAACACAGAATGTAAATGGGAGAGGGAATATTTTAAACAACCACAAAGTAATAGAATATTTAAAAGAACAAGCTTGGACCCAAAGAGATATTAAAATAAAAAACACTTCCTTCCTCTCCTTTGAAAAACTGATGAGCATGTGGTAGAGATACATGCGTGTGGAACATTGCATATACTTATATGTTTTTTGGACACATTGATGGATTTTTAAAAATATTTTATTCTTTTACTCTTTATTAAAAAATACTAAAAGGGATGACTCTCTGGGAAAGGGCAAGATGAGGGCAACTAGGGGAAATTTAGATGGTATAAAGAAAAAAAATATGGGGTGGCCAGGTGGTGCAGTGAATAGAGCGCTGGCTCTGAAGTCAGGAGGACCTGAGTTCAAATCCGACCTCAGACACTTAACACTTACTAGCCATGTGACCTCGGGCAAGTCACCTAACCCCAACTGCCTTATCCTCTCCCCTCCAAAAATGCAAAAAAAAAAAATGTTGATAATATTTATATTTTTAAAGGGGGGAAAAATGTTTAGCAAAGCAAGGCAATGTATTGCAACTGTTTGACCCATGCATTGTTCTAAACCAATAGTGCCCCATTGTCTGTGCAAGTGGCACAATTTTCAAAAAGCATATGAACTCCTGGAAGTTGGATTTTGGTTTTCCACTTCATCTTTATATGACCAAGTGCTCAATACAATGCTTTGCTTATAACAAATAATTGACTGTCCATACTTTAAACTTTAACAAGAGCCATTAGCTAACCAACACCTTTGAGAAAACAAAACCATTAGGAAATATGGAACACAGGATGGGTGCCTGGGGAAAGGCATGAACACTAGAAAGAAGACACAAGCTTTAAAAATAAACTGAGGAAACCAAAGAAAAAATGTCTGACAATTTTGAAGAGGGTTGGCCCTAGAGATAACTAAGTAATGAATCACATTCATATAGCACTTGAAATCCTACAAAAGCTCTCCTCACAACAACCCTATAGGGTTAGTGAAACAAATATTATCATACCATTTTTACAGACCAAGAAACTGAGGAGTAGAGCGGCTAATGAATTTGGAGCCAGTATTAGGATCTATGCTAACACACACTTCAACCAGAAATCCACAATGGCCCTGGAATTATGACTGAGCAAATCTGCATGGTTCTTTTTGTCCTATCACTGACAGAGTTACTGTCCCTGACAGTTAGATTCCCTCTGCTGGGAAAAGAAATAGTGCTCAGCTTGCTAGAGAGATTCCCACTCTATGACTCCATATAAAGAAAGTAGATCTAGGAAGATAAATATAAATACATAGATAAATACATAACCAAACATATAAATGTAGACAGACAGACAATCAGACAGACAGACAAACAGATAGACAGACAGACAGACAGACAGACAGATAGATAGATAGATAGATAGATAGATAGATAGATGGATAGATAGATGGACAGATGGATGGATAGATAGATAGATAGATAGATAGATAAATAGATAGATAGATAGATGGATGGATAGATGGATGGATGGATGGATGGATAGATAGATAGATGGATGGATGGGTGAATAAATGTCTCTGTCAACTCAGATTGCAGGGGGGTAGTTTCCAGAAAGCAGAAAGTAATTATCCAACTGGAAGTGAGCCAGGACACCGGAGAGAACTCACATCCTTATCCCAGTCAGAAATGCTGTGGGATTTTTAATGAACACAAATGGTCATGACCTTGAGAAAGAACTTCTGAGCAGCGGTGGCCTGAGCTGCCCCCCTCTCCCTACCCCATGCTGGGGAGTATTGATTTGGGACCAAGGATTAAGAAGCCTGTTCAAACCATCGGGATAATGAGGAAGCCCACAATACGAGTCAGTTCAATTAAATGACTAATTTCACAGGATGGTAACTGGAGTTTAGGGGCTGGTAGCAAATTGCAATACTGCTAATGAATTTTTACAGTGAGACTTTAACAATTTAATGACAAAAGGGGGAAATAGTCTATTGGGATTCTTAATGCTTCTTGACCCCCCTCCCTGACTTGTTCTGGTTATCTTCTGATCAGCAGGCACAACCTGTTTTGCCATACTTTTACATACCCGGATTTGATTGGAGAGAGGGAAGGATGGATGACAGATTACCCAGATTGCAAATCATAATTGAGCAGAGAGCCATGTAATGTAACTTTCACAGCACAGCTTCCTCTACTCCTTGCCAAGGCAGTGCCATTAGTAGTTGCCAAGTAAAATTATGGCAACATTTTTGAGTACAGAACAGCTCAGAGGGATGGATGATTTGGTTGCATGTTCTGCATGTTCCTTAGAGTAAAACTACATGCTATCCTGGCTATCCAGTCGAATTTCTAGGGGGAAAAGTCCCCAAAAGACTGATCCTTCTATGTAAGAAAAGAAGTACTTGAAACTTGGCCAAATTATGACTGAATAGTGACGGTGCTATTCAAATGTTAAAGCCCAGATAAATAGCTCTTACTTTTTTGGATTGTAAACACACATAAAAACCCAAGACAAAACAAACAAAAACAAAAATAAAAAACTCAACAACTTAAGCCATAGTTTTACAGATCATGCCATTTCCCTTGCTTGGAGTACATCACCCTCTTTCCTTTGCAGTTGCAAATTAGGAAAAGATATAGACGTAGGAATAAGGAAAAAGGCCACTTTTCTCTCTTGACTCTAGTAAAATGTCAATTTTTAATGTCCTTTACAATCTGGCTCCAGCCCACCTTCCCAGGCTTATGATACATTAGTCACCTTCATACACTCCATAATCCTGGATTTGTTGCTGGTCTTTACACCTGACATTCCATGTTCTCACCTACTTGCCTTGGCAAGGTCACATACAATGCCTGAACAATATTCCTTGGATTATGCTTCCTGTAGTCCCTAGCTCTATGTAAGGTTCAGATTAAGTTCCACCTCCCATGTAAGGCCTATTGTAATCTCTCCTGGTTACTACTACTTTCCTTATGATAGAATTATATCACAATTATTTTATATTCTACTGATGGAATATAAGCCCCTTAAGTTCAAAGACTCTTTAGATTTTTATTTTTGCATTCCTATCATGTATCACAAATACTGGCATATAGCATGTATCACAATTACTGGCACACTTAGGTATGGCACCTAGGTGGCACAGTGGCTAGAATGCCAGGTCTAGACTCAGGAAAATTCATCTTTCTTAGTTCAAATCTGGCCTCAGACAATTCCTAGCTATGTGACCCTGAGCAAGTCACTTAACCCTGTTTTCCTCAGTTTTCTCATCTGTGAAATGAGCTGAAGAAGGAAATGGCAAACCACTCGTATCTGCCAAAATAAACCCAAATGGGTTCATGAAGTGTAGGACAGTGATGAAAAATGACTTAAAGTAAATGATTATTGAGTGAAGGGCAGTGAAGAGATAGGTCTAAGTAGAACAGAGGGTGTCTGTAAGACAAGAGAGGTCTATAAGGCAAGAACAGAAAGAATCGCTGAAAGAATTTCAAAGCCATAAAGAGTTTAGAGTTGAGTAGAGAGGAAATCATCTACAACTGTGCATATAAACATAAATAGAAGGAAGGAAATAAACATTTATTAAGTGTCTAATATGTTCCAGTTATTGTGCTAAGAATTTTACAACTATTATTTGGTCTTCCCAATGAGGAAGAACCCTATGAGGTCCGCATTTTTTAGCTGAGGAAACTGAGAAAGACGAAGGTTGAGTGACTTGCCCAGGGTCACAAAGCTAGTAAGTCTGAATTTGAACTCAGGGTTTTCTGACTCTAGGTTCAGAGTTTTGGAGTGAGATCATCCCCCCCTTCAAGATGTTTAGAGAGGGAAAAACATATGATATGATGCACTGAACCAGGAAAAAATTAAGGTGAGGGGTGCTAATTTAGAGGAACAAGGAAAGGACACCTTGAACTCTAACGATTGTCAATAAGAATAAAGAGAAAGGAGCAGTTCTGATACATCTCAAAGGAAACATTTTATAGGTACAGTCATAATCACCTTAATTATTAATTTCACTTTCCATGACTAGATAAAAGCTTAGACCAAATATATTTGAAAGGTAATTATTTCTGTTGGCATTGATAAGAAGAATAGTTTTCAAAGTTTAGTAGATTTTGAAAAAGAAGTGCTTTTCATTTTAATACATGATATTAAAAAAAACATATCCTAGTCTAATTTTTTTGAAGACTAATTAAATCCTCAAGAGCCAATGAAAATAAACATGAATATTTTAACAGGTTTCAATTTGTTATGGGTCCTTTCTGTGAGGTTTTTTATTTGTTTGTTTGTTTGTTTCAAAATTTTGTTAAACCAGAAAAAAAAAGCAAGAGAAAAGAATGAGAATTTGACGTAATTGCTTTTAGAGTTGTCACTCCAAAGCCCTGATCCATGAGCCCCTGGATGTTGGCTGGCAGTCAGGGAATTTTCATAATGACTTAAATGTTACCAAACATGTCATTATGTGGATAGAAAAGTTAACAGACTCTCTTATGACAGCTTGTTCATTAAAGTGGGGAGGAGAGCCCATGAACACTTTGTCATGAGGGAGTCTCTTAGCCCTGATGCTGCGTTGCAGCTCATAGTTATTAGCTCACAGTAGTAGTTGAACACAGAGGAAAACTTGTTTAACTAAAACTGATGTCCTGTGAAATGCTGCTCAGACCATTACAGGGGAAAGGAACAGCCTTCCTTTCCCTTCTCACTAGAGCATCCAAATTAGATGGCAAGCAGATGTGAAGCTTAATTGAAGCACCATAGGTTGCTGTCTCTTCTCTCTTTCTAGTGTCCACTTGGAATGTAAAAGGTTCTTGAGTTTCCCAAATTTCAACCCAAACTCCATCAGTTGAAATAAGTTTTTCTTTTGGCATAAATTTCCTCTTTGTTTGGCTGTTGGTTTGTTATTTAGATTCATTGGAATATTCTAAATTTTCATATTCCTACAAGGGCAACTAAGTGGCACAAGTAGATAGAATGCCAAGCTTAAAGTCAGGAAGACCTGAGTTCAAATTTGACCTCAGACACTTATTAGCTATGTGATCCTTCGCAAATAATTGAACCTATTTGCCTCAGTTTCCTCATCTGTAAAATGAGCTGGAGAAGGAAGTGGCAAACCACTCCAGTGTCTTTGCCAAGAAAATCCCAAATAGGATCACAAAGAGTCAGACATGACAGGAGCAGCAAGCCTACAAAACCTCTAAGATGGGTGAAAAATCCATAGTTTTAAAGCTGAAAAGGACCTTTAAGATCCTCTGGTTCAGTATTCTTAACCTGGAATCCATCTACCCCTTTCAGAGGTCAATAGAAGATTTCAGGGGGTCTGTGAACTTTAGTGAGAGAAAGAGAACACCTTTATTTTCTTTAATTTTTGGTTTCTTTGGAAATCTTATGTAATATATTCTATGCATTAAACAAACAAACAAACAAAAAAAAAACCAAACATTTCTTCTGAGAATACTGAAGCTTAGTTATACTAGCAAAGGGACCCATGAAGTAAAAAAAAAAAAAAAAAAAAAAGATTAAGAATCCCAGATTTAGTCTAACTTCCTCATTTAAAAGATAAGGAAACAGGTGCAGAAAAACAGTGATTTTTCAAAGATCCCATAGCAGTACCTGTCTTTTGACTAGAAATGCATTACACAGTTTACCTAAAATAACATTCCCACTTAAGACACCTAAGTTTCTCTTCACGTCATAGCATTACTTTGGTTTATAGACCATTTCTTTCCTGGAGGAATTGGTTCATTCAGTAAGCAAGATATAATTCAACTGTGCAACTACTGTCCAGTTTGCCTACTTGCAATTCAGCCAAGAAGACTGAAGAGGACTCAGAAGAAAATCTTAATTCCATGCTAAATAAGGCTGGCTAGATCTCTGCTGGCTGAACCTCCTCTGGCCAGAGCTCAAACTAGTCTTAACAATCACACTAATTACTTTTTAACTCTGTCCTCTGCCTCAGTGTTGTTTTTCACTGGATTATCTCAGCATTATAGAAATGTCCCAACAATTTCCTTATTTTATCAAGAAAACTCTCAAACAAAACATTTTAAAAACTCATTATTAATGTAATTGTGTGTGTGGAAAATGATGAAGAGAAAGTGGAGGAGGAAAGAGGTGATCACAGGACTGAAAGAGTCTGTCTTAAATTATCTCTTTCCATTCTGTCTCTAGTCTCATGTTCTCTTTCAGGCAGATGGGCAGGTCTTCTGTCCTCATGGGCCCAAAGGAAGGAAAATTGTACTTGCTAAAATGTTCTGTTATGCAAGTAGCTTTTGGAGCTTTTGAGCGGGGAAAAATCTTTACCTCAAATATCTCTGATAAAAAGCCAAGATAGACTGAGACAAATATACATGACCAAGAGCTATTGTTTTCTTTCTTAAATTCTTTTTTTTAATTTATGGAATAAAACAATCCATAACATAGTACAATAAAAAAGATGATTGTACATGAAACTACAAATCTACTATGCACAGCTTACTATTCCTTTCAAATATACAACAAAATTATCATGAAAATTGATTTTTTCTTTTTTCTTCTCTCCTCCCTTCCCCACCACCCCCACTTGAGAGATGGCTACCATTAGAAACACACACGTGTGTATATGTATACATGTGTGTGTATGTGTATATACATATATATGTATATATATATACATATATGTATGCATATATATACATATATATATATATATATGATGTTTGTGTCTGGATAAAGTTATTCTATACATACTTCTATTTATCAGTTCTTTCTCTGGATGTAGATAGTGTCTTTCTTCATATGTTCTTTAGATTTATTTTTGCTATTTATAGTAGACAAAATAACTTATTCAATCAAAGTCATTCTTAAAACAATATTGCTGTTACTATATAGAATGTTCTCCTGATTCTGCCCATTTGGCTCTTTGTTATTTCATGCACATCTTTCCATGTTTTTCTAAAATCTTTGAGTTCATCATTTCTTATAGTACAGCAGTATTCCTTTGTATAACACATCATATAACACAACTTTTTCAGCCATTGCCCAGTTGATGGACATTGCTATAATTTCTAGTTCTTTGCCACCACAGAGAGTTGCTATAAACATTTTAGAACATATAGGTTATTTTCCTTTTCCCCTAATCATCTTTGGAAAAAAATCCAATAGTGGAATTGTTGGGTCAAAGGGTATAGACAGTTTAGTAACTCTTTGGGCATAATTCTAGATTACTCTCCAAAATAATTCAATCAGTTCACAATTCCACCAACAATGAATTAGTGCCCTAATTTCTCCCCATCCCTTCCAATATTTGTCACTTTCTCTTATCATTTTAGCTAATGTGATAGGTATGAAATGGTATCTCAAGCTTGTTTTAATCTGCATTTTTCTAATCAATAATGATTTAGCACAATTTGATATGAATATAAATTGTTTTTATTTCTTCATTAGAAAACTGCCACTTTATATCCTTTGACCATTTAATAATTGGATAATGACTCATATTCATATATACTTGAAGAACTATAGTTTTCAAAAGAAGAATAATAAGCTATCAATAACTATAGGAAAGATTAATACAAATTATTAAGAAAAATAGAAATTAAAGCCATTCAGATTTTACTTCATGCCCCTCAAATTAGAAAAAGAAGGTAAAAGAAGCAAATAGTCAATCTGGAGAGTTTATGGGAAGACAGGCACATGAATAATTGGTCCGACCCCTATAGAAAACAGATTGTAATTGAGAGAAAATTAACTGAACTGTTCCAACCCTTGTCCCAGCAATCCTTTCATATACCTGAAGGAAATCAGAGCCATGAATAGAGGCTTCATTCCTCAAAAAATCATAGCAGTGCGTTTTGTAGTTAAAAGAAATTAAAGCAAATGCCTGTCAATTGAGGGATACCTGAACAAACTGTAGCTTATGAAGACAATGAAATATCACTATGCCATATAATAATAAATATGAATGATTCAAAGAAATATGGAATCACTTGTGTGAACTGATATGAAGTGAAATAAATAGAACTGGGAGAATCCTATGCATGATGACAGTAATAATTTTAAATAAAAGTGTGCTACAAGATAGTTAAACTGATTATTTGTCATGATCAATTTCCATCCTAAAGAACAGATGATGAAACACACTTCCATCCTTTCAAAAGTGATATA
Organism: Pseudochirops corinnae; assembly: GCA_028646515.1. NCBI lineage: Eukaryota > Metazoa > Chordata > Mammalia > Diprotodontia > Pseudocheiridae > Pseudochirops > Pseudochirops corinnae. The sequence goes on from JAQQSV010006895.1 coordinate 8,920, forward strand.
GACACTAGGAGTGATGAATGTGGTGTATTCTATCAAATGGTATTGTTTTGATAGTTGATTTTGCTTAACTTTTTCATTATATAAAGTGAATATTAAATGGGAGAGAGAGAGAGAGAGATCAGATATCAGGAAATGACTGGGAAAAAAAGCTATCAATAAAACATCAAAAAGTCCAAATTCAAAATGCTAAAAATGCATATTTAAATAAATGTTTTGTTTGACCAAAATCTATGGGTCTGTTAGTTCTCTGTAAAATGAATTTGGTTTTGCTTGGCAATAGAGAAACTGTTTGAATCCTCCATTTCTGAGGCTGATTATCATTTTCTGGAGTGAATTGGTGATAGAAACAAAAAGAGTTTATTATTCTGAAAACTTCTTATACCCACAGAAAACCCAAGACAAAGTATTTTGTCCTTTTTTAAAAAATGGTTTTAGCATTTTCGCAGGTGACCTGCCTAGATTCTACCTTTCACATGACATTTTTCCTCAAAGAACTCTAAGATCTTTATTTTATCCCTGTGTAAAAGTCTCATAATTGTGCCTCAGCATTCATTCAACTGCTGAGAAACCTACAGAGTCTGTGGGAACTTCTGTAGTGTGCAAAGGACACTGACATCCAGGAAGAAGAGATCCAAGTAAAACAATAAAGAAAATGTAACCTTTCATCTAAGAGACTCAAATAGAGGGTGAAGGATGTGATCACACAAGAAGTTAAATGCCGAGGTGGGAACATAATTCCAAATCTCTGTCTGGGGCCATCTTTTTAGGGTCACTCCAATTCTTGCAGTATGACCTCACTTTCTGAACTCTTGCTCTTTTGCTTGAAATGACTTTATTTATTGGTTGCTCTGGGAACTCAGCCCTTACATTTAGGTTCCTACAAAAGAAGAAGCATATTTCTAGAGGGTTCTGCTTGGGACAGGACCAGTCAAATCTTGCAAATCTAACCACGTTTCATTTTCGGGGCTCAGACTAAGAAGCTGTTTGTGTGATTGTGTGTATGTGTGTGTGTGTGTGTGTGTGTGTGTGTGTGTGTGTGTGTTTATCAAAAAGAGCAGATGCTGCTGCTGCTGCTGCTAATGTGCATATAAAGAATGACAGGGCAGCGAGGTGGTGAAGTAAATAGAGCACCAGTTCTGGAGTCAAGAAGACTCATCTTCCTGAGTTCAACTATGCCCTCAGATGTTTACTAGCTGTATGATCCTGGACAAGTCACTCAACTTTGTTTTCCTCACACTCCTCATCTATAACATGAACTAGAGAAGAAAACGGCAATTCCCTCCAGTATCTTTGCCAAGAAAACCTCAAATGGGGTCATGAAGAGTCAGACATGACTGGAAAATTAATGAACCATAACAATACATAAAATAACTATGGGTTTAATATCTTTTAAATAAAATCGTGCCATACCCGGGATATCTCACCTCTGCTTCTTAGAATTCCTAATTTCCTTCAAGATTCAAATCAAACACCACCTCCTACAGGAGGACTGCCAGATCCCCTTAGCTGCTAGAGCTTTCTTTTTCTTTCATGTACCCTTTATGCATCTTTTAGGTACCTATTTATTTGCTTCTTTACTAATCAATTTATGTATTTGTCTCCCCCATTAGAATGCAAGCTCCTTGGGGCAGAAAGCTATTTTTGCCTTTTATGACCAGAGCCCTTAGCCCAGTGGACTTAATAGGTGCCAACTGATTAATTGGCTGATTTTCTGCTTCTGATGTTCTGTGAGCATTCCTTAACCGCTTACACTCATCTCAGTATCCTGACAAGAGTGACTCCCATGGGCTGCTGTCTGTGGTACTATTTCTCATTACAGAACTCCTGATGTCCTAGATCTCTGAACCACTACTCCCATATGCTGCTTCTGGAGGTCCTGGTGTCTGCCAGCTGTTCTCCTAGGCTGCTTGGAATGAAATGCCCTCTCCAGACAAAAGTGATCTTGAATTTCTGCAGCAATGCCCAGGGATAGAGTCAGTAGGAAAAGTGTTAAAATAGAAATAGAGATTTTTCAGCACTTAAAAAATGTAAGTGAAATCAATGGCAGTTGTTTTATGAAGGCAGATGCAGATTGAAGAAAAGTCAGAAAAGCAGGACCAAACGGCAAGTATACAAACATCTTACTCCATCTAAGTGCCTAGGTGAACTTAATGAGGACTGATAGTGCTTTATTCCTCCTCTCTCTCTCTAAGATTTGTTGGAATGGTGCTAGCTGCCTCTAGATATGTGAGTGTTTGTCCCTCTGGTTCTTGAGAAGGACTAACATCCTGGAAGAAACAGATATTTCAGATGAGAATCCAAGGGCAGAGAGGTCTGGTGATACTACATTCCAGAACTGTCCATAAAAATATATTTTGCTGGAGTAGCTATGTGGCTCAAAGAATAGAGCACCAGCCCTGGAGTTAGGAAGACCTGAGTTCAAATCTGGCCTCAGACATTTGGCACACTTACTAGCTGTGTGTCCTTGGGCAAGTCACTTAACCCCAATTGCTTTGCCTTCCCCCTGTGTAAGCTTCATATTCATCTACCTGTAATTTCTTCTATGGTGCAAAGCAGAGCATCAGCTCCTTTTCTGGAACTATGCTTTCCTAAACTAGTAAGAGCTCACCATATATAGGCTATGCTCCCCCTGCTCCATACCACCATGCATCATAGACATTATACTTTTTTGTAGCTGTGAACTTCACTACCTCACTCCTTCCCTTCTGTTTTCTCCCCTTTTTCATAGCCTCCCTTTACTTCTAACTTCCTCCCTCATCTCCCTGAATTTTTGTTTCCCTGGGAGATGTAATCAAATAGAGACCACCACTGATTCTGGAAAGGGTTTAGAACTTTATAACAGAGCATATTGAGAATAAGAGTGTTGGTCTCAGAAGCCATAAATCTAAAGTAAACTATTTTAGAATACCCTATGTGGGTCATTTTCTGAAGGAATTTGGCATTGTGAAATAAAGTGACTAAAATGTCCAAAATACTTTGACTCAGAAATTTCTCTACTAGGTTTATACTCCTGGGATGCTGCTGATAAGAATAAAGTCCCCATATGCACAAAGATATTTAGAGCAGCACTTTTTGTGATGGCAAAGAATTAGAGGCAAACAGTTATTCATCTACTGGTGGAGTGCCAAAAAAATTCTGCATGTGAATATAATGGAATACTATTGTGTTATGAGAAATGACATATGTGACGAATATAGAGAAACACTGCAAGACATAAATGAACTGATGCAAAGCAAAGTATGAGCCCGTAAAACAATAAACACAAAGACTACAAAAATGTAAACAGAAAGAATACACACAGAAAACTAAATGTTGCAAAAATATTAAGGACAAGCAAAGTTTGAGAGAAAAGATATGAGGAGATACTTATGTCTCACAGCAGTGGTGAGAGGGCTGTAAGAATTGCACATTGAATATATTTTCCAAATTTTTCATTGTATTCATCAGTTATGATGAAATTTTTCATGTGTGTGTCTTTAAAAATACTATTTGTTATATGAGATGACTCTCTGGAAGGGAGAAATATAAGAGGAAGAGAGGGGAAAGAATTGAATGGTGTAAAAATCAAAGATAGCAGGAAAATGCATCTTTTTAAGGAGAGAAAACATTCTTTATAACATTCCCAGTGAGTTGTCACTCAAGCTTCACTTGAAGGCCTCTCATGAGAAGAAAGTACTTAAAGAAGTTGAATCCACTTTTAAGAAGGCAATATTTATTCTTGATCAGTTTGAAGAACTATATCTCTCAGCACAAAAGGGACATATTAAATTAATTATTTTCTTTCTGTGGTTCTTTCTCTATATCTGAAGGCTTACCTCCATTTCTCAACATCAGTCTGAGTGGACCCCAAACTTTGAGTTGGTAAGACCTGGTTTTAGAACTCATTATAGCTACTTCCTATCTATATGAAGATAGACATATCACGTAACCTCAATGAGATTCAGTTTCCTCATCAGTAAAATGTGGCAATTATACCTATAGAACCTACTTCATAGGGTTTGAAGTCTCAAATGAGGTGATTTAGTTGGTTGGCAAACTTAAGTGTTGCATGTAAACCTATTATTAGGCAAAGTTAAGATGGCAGAATAAGAGGCAGCATTTTTGACCAGCTCACCCAATACATCTCCTTCATAACAAACTAGAAAGCATGCCAGACTAAATTCCATTGAAGAAAACCAAAAACATGTCATAGTGAGTCATTTTCTCCTGCGTAGGGCAACATAGGAAAAGAGAAAGAGGCATCTGTGAGCAATAGAGTGGGGGCTGTCTGAGAGGTCAGTGCAATGTCGGCAGAGATAACAGAGGCAGAGCTGAGAAGAATTCTAGTACCCATAAATGGTAAGGGGAATGAGAGTGAACAGTAGGGTTAGGGACAGCAAGGTAGAAAGAAATCCCAAGTGACCAGTTGTGAGAACAGTAATTGAAATCATACATTACCCAGTTCTGGGTCACAGTTTCATATTGGATAGGAGTAGTTGCAAGTGTGAACAGGAAAGTTCCTAGCTATATATGGAGCAAGGAACAAGTTCCCTAAACTTAACTGTGGCTCTGAGCCCTAGAGCATAAGAGAGACTCAGTTCTAACTTTTAGCCTTCCATATAAACCTGCAATAGAATAACTTGTGCAGGAAATAAAAAAAAAAGACAGGTTAAGGAGGGCAGTCATTCTAAAACAGCAGAATCTCCCAATGGGCTAACAATAACTGAGTCCAGAATCAATCTAGTGAAATTCGACTACACACCATCAAACTACTCCACACCTGGGTCAGAAATTTTAAGGGTTCTTGTCAAGAGATCATTGAATAAATCTTTCCCTAAATCATATTATTTTGGATGCACTAAGGACACAAAGCTCCTCACTCAACACTGAACTGTGAAAACAGAATAAAGACATAAAAAGACAGAAGCTCATATCAAATATCCCCTACCTTCACCCCAGAAGGGAGCAGAGACCAACACTAACAAATTCTAAGGTCAGGAAGCAGGCTGAAAGAATGAGCAAATTAAAGAAGAATAAGAGGAAAAAGAAGAGGAGGAAGAGAAAGAAGAAAAAGAAGTAGAAGAAGAAGAAGAAGAAGAAGAAGAAGAAGAAGAAGAAGAAGAAGAAGAAGAAAAAGAAGAAACAGCTAGTGGTACAGTGGATAGAGCGCCTGGCCTGGAGTCAGGAAGATTCCACTTCATGAATTGAAATCCAATCTCAGGTACTTACTAGCTGTGTGACTCTAGACAAGTCACTTAACCC
>JAQQSV010006896.1:0-14160 GCA_028646515.1 Pseudochirops corinnae
ACTCGGGAACCTGGCTATAACATTCCTAGGAGTTTTCTTTTTGGGATCTTTTTCAAGAGGTGATCAGTGAATTCTTTCAAATTCTATTTTGCCCTCTGGTTCTAAAATATCGGGGCAATTTTCTTTGAGAATTTCTTGAAGGATGATTTCTAGGTTCTTTTTCTGATCATGGCTTTCAGGTAGTCCAATAATTTTTAAATTGTCCTGGATCTATTTTCCAGGTCAGTAGTTTTTTCAATGAGATATTTCACATTGCCTTCTATTTTTTCATTTGTTTGGATCTGTATCTTAATTTCTCACAAAGTCATTTGCTTCCATTTGCTCCACTCTAATTCTGAAGGAATTATTCTCCTCAGTGAGCTTTTGGGATTCTTTTTCCATCTGGCAAATTCAACTTTTTAAGGCCATCTTCTCCTCATTGGCTTTTTGGTCCCCTTTTGCTATTTGAGTTTATCTATTTTTTAAGGTGTTATATTCTTTAGTTAGGTTGTTGACTCTCTTTTCATGATTTTCTTGCATCATTCTCATTTCTCTTTCCAATTTTTCCTACACTTCTCTTATTTGGTTTTCAAAATCCTTCTTAAGCTCCTCTATGGCTTATAACCATTTTACATTTTTTTTGGGATGCTTTTGGTGTGGGAGATCTGACTGTGTTGTCTTCGTCCTGTTCCATGCTTTGATCCTTTTTGTCCCCCCCAAAAAAGGGATCTAAAGTTGGATTGCTGAGCTTGGTTTGCTTCCTTTCCCTGGTCATGCTGCCAGTCAATTAACTTGATTTTTGAACCACATTAGATCTCTGCTTCCTGGGTGGAGAGCTTTGTTCCAAATCGCTGGGGTTTTCGCAGCTGCAGGAGGTATTAGGAGCCCACTGTCTCTGCAGCCCCCACAATTTCTGACTCACTGGTCACAAACCTCAGGACCACCACTGAAGACCACAATCCTGATCCAGGCAGGTTAATGAAAGAGCACTTAACCTTTGAATGATCGCCTGGCCCCCCTGCAATCTACAGGTCAAGAATTCTGAAAGCAGCCACGTGGAGGTGGCTGCAGGAGTTGCCTCCTCAGCTTTCTTGCCTTCAGGGCCAGCAGCCAGACCCACTTCTCTCCCAAATATAGCTGAGTTCCACTCACCTTTCACTTTGTCCTTGTTTCTTTATGGGTTGATAATTCTGGAAACTGCCACAGCTGCTGCTGATCCACTCTCCTGAGTGCTCCAGCCATAGCTTCTCCTGGTGGCCCTGGGGCTAGGCAGTGATTTCAGGCTGGGATGGTTTTGACTCCCAACACTCTGCAATGAGCCCTTGCTATCTAACTGCTGGGCTGCCTTCAGCGGGAGATGTCTTTTTCTATAATTTTGTCAGTTCTGGAGCCCTAAAATTTGTTTAGAGTCATATTTTATAGGCATTTGAGGTGGTTATGGGGGGAGCTGCGGATTTCTTTTGCTTCTACACTGCCACCTTGACTCCACCTCCATTCTAATTTTTGAAGAATTATTTTCTTCACTGAGCTTTTGGACCTCCTTTTCCATTTTGCCAATTTGCTTTTCAAGGAATTCTTCTCATAGATGACTTTTTAGGCCTCTTTTGCCATTTGTGCTAATCTACTTTTAAGGTGTTATTTTCTTTGGCATTTTTGGGGTGTTTCTTTTAGTAAGTTGTTGGCTCTTTTAAAAATGATTTTCTCGTATGACTCTCATTTCTCCTCTCAAGTTTTCCTCTACTTTTCTTACTTAATTTTCAAAATCCTTTTTGAACTGTTCCATGGCTTTTGACCAATTCATATTTTTCTTGGAGGTTTTCAATATAGGAGCTTTGACTTTGTTGTCATCTTCTGGTTGCATGTGCTGATCTTCCTTGTCACCAAAGAAAGATTCTGTGGTCTGATTTTTTCCCACTGTTTGCTCATTTTCCCAGCCAATTACTTGACTTTTTAACTTTTGTTTAAGTAGGACTCTATTTCCAGTGTGGAGGGTATACTGTCCCAAGCTTCAGGGGTTTTGTGTTTTCAGAGATACTTCTAGGGACCTGTATGTTTTCACTTCTTCCAAGGTGGTATGATTCAAGAAGAGTGACCACAAGCACTCTTTTCTGCATTGGAACTGTGAGGAGGATTCCTTCATCACTGCTTCTGCAAGCTCTACCAAGCCAGTGCCATTTCCTTGCCCCCGGACTGCTACCCAGGATTGCAGCCTAGATCTAAACGTGGGCAAAGCTAGAGAATTCTGCCTTAGCTCAAGGAAATAGATTCCTGTAATCCCTCTCTGATCATCCACTTGATTTCTTGATTGTGGGTAGAGATCTCCAAGAGCAGCTACCACTGCTAAGGTGGTCTTAGGCTAGGGCCAGACTGTATTCCTCTCTCACCCAAGTCTGTCAGATCTTTCCTACTGACCTTCTAAGTTGTCTTTGGAACTTGTGGGTTGAGAAGTCTGGAAACTATCACAGCTGCCAGTGATTCAGTCTCCTAAGGTCTACTCCAGGTTTTCTAGGGCCAGGTCTGTGACCATGCAGCACATGGTAGACTATATTTTCCTCTCAGACTGGTGCAATAGACTTTTGCTGTCAACTTCCAGGTTCTTTTGCATTGGAAATTTGTTTTACTTTGTCATTTTGTGGGTTCTACTACTCTAGAATTTGTTTTGAGTCATTTTTATAGGTATTTGGAGGAGAGCTCAAGCAAGTCCCTGCTTTTACTCTACCATCTTGGCCCCACCCCTTGTCTCCTTCCTTCCTTTAAAGAGATTCAAAACTCTTGAGTGGTACTCAGAGACAAGAGTAGAGAATTTGGAACCAAGGGCTGTGATGGAGCAAAAGGAGAGGAGAGATGCTAAGCACAGAACAAATGAAGGAGAAGGGATGAGCAAGTCCAAGGCCTACAGGGAAAATTAACACTTTCATCCACTGGAGCACATGGGACAGAGCATGAGGAGTCTCTGATCTTTGGTAACTTTCCATTTTGCCAAGAATTCAAACAAGTGGTAAACAGTGATTCCTCCTGAAAACATCCCCTCCCACAAATTCCCTTTTCCTTTTGTTGCTTATTTGTTTTTCTAACTAATATCAAGGCAGGCCTGTTTGCTACAAAGGAGATATCCTCATTACTTTTGAGCTGTGTGTTTGCTGATTTGTGAATAGGAGGGCTGCAAGGTAGAACAATGGTAATGGGTATTGGTTTCCAAAGTAACAAAAATTTCAGGTTTTCACCTGGATGGGGGCTTAATTAAGCTAAGAGAAGATTTTATAATTTTGATTATGAATCTCCTCCAATTTTCAAGCCAAGTCTGAGGAATTTTACACAGGACTCTCCTAATTGGCAAGAAAATGGTGACACAATGCTATGTGCCTTCAAACTCTCGTGAAAGCTTTGGAGAGAAGAAGCATCCTTCTTCTTCAAGAGAAGATAAATATGGTTTCAAAGTCTCTTTGGGACTGAATTCAGAGACCATCACATGAAGAGAGAAAGAGAAAAAGAGAAATAAGATACATAGGGAAGACCAATTATTCAATATTATCCATGATTTAAAGTTCACGTAATAAGGACTTTCCCCTATGGTGGGATCAGGTTCTCTGTCTCTTAGTTATGCTGAAATCTCACCTCAAATCTCATCTCATCTGTTTAAAGAACCTTTTCATTTTCTGTTTTTATTTTCTTTTTGTATAACTTGTCTAATTTCCTGTTTGGATAAAATGATTTATTTGATATTCACTATTGATGATTGTCTTTTGTCTAAAGAATATTTGGTGGGAAAGAACCAACCAGAAGATGAGAGACCCTTCCCTCTTTAAGGGAAAGTAGCCATGAAAGTAGATTTGTTTTAAATCAATTGTATTCCTAGACTAGAAGTATTTAAGCAGGCAGATAGATATAATTCTAATCTGATACCTCCTTGGGAGACTAGGGTACCTAGCGCTCTGCCTTGCGGTGTTTTAGGGCTATTTGCCACTTTTCTCTTGTCATTGTTTTGGCTCTCCTCTTTTTCTCAGAGGTGGCCAGAACTTCAGATTATATCTCTATCTATGCTTCCCTTGAACCAAATTTACATAACCCATGTGGCGCTAAAAATCTTTCATGAATACACATAACTTACATTAATAACTTTGATAAGCTTCTTAAAAGGCAGACCAAAATTGAATCTTGAGTTTTTCCTTTTGCCTTAGGCTAAAAATAAGTTAAAACTACATTTTGTTGCTCAGGTCAAAATTGGACTGTCTGTCACAGTTTCCTCATTCACTATTCTTACCTCTCCCCCATTCAGAGACAAGGCTCTCTGCAGGGGTAGAGTTATTACTGAAGGGTAGAGAGTAGTGACTACCCAATGGGAGGAGAAGAAATATGACTAGACCTCCCTGGCAACAGCCACAAGGATAGTAGTCTTTCACTTTCTACCTCCAAACCTCTTTTCTCATGCCTTTTCTCATTCCTGTCCACCTTCCATTTATTTGTCAAATTAATCTTCCTAAAGCACAGATCTGACAAGTCACTCTTTCTCTACTCAATAAATGTCAATGGCTTCTTATCACCTGCAAGTTAAAATATAAAATCCTCTGTATGGCATTCAAAACCAGTTGCGGTTTGGCCCTGTCCTACATTTCCAATCTTATATCTTATTACCCTGCACATTCTCCACAATCCAATGACATTGGAAAGCTCTATCTCTAGACTCTGGGCATTTTCAGTGGCTGCCTCTTATGTCTAGAACACTCTCCTTCCTCATGTCTACTTCTGGCATCCCTAACTTTTTGCAGTCCTACCTAAAATTCCACTTTCGGTGATAATAATTGTTAGCATTTATGAAGTACTTTAAGATTTATAAAGCTACTTACAAATATTTCATTTTATCCTCATAGCATCCTCAATTTAGAGGAGGAAACTGAAACAAAGAGAGAGAATGTTAAAAGACTTGCCCAGGGTCGCACAACTAGTAATTGAAGCCTTTCCTGATCCCCCTTAATGCTAGTGCCTTCCTTTTGTTGATCGTCTCCATTTTTTCATATATATATATATATTCACATATATATATAGATAGATAGATAGATAGATAGATATAGATATATCTATCTATCTATGTATAGATATATAGATATATCTACATATCTATGTATAGATATATCTTGTTTGTACATACTTGTTTGTGTGTTGTCTCCTACACTAGACAATGAGCTTGAGAGGAGGGACTATTGTCTGTTTTTTTTTTTTTTTTCCCAGTGCCTGACACATGGTAAGCAATGGATAAATGTTTATTGACTGACTGATCTGAACTAGTTAGTCTTTCACAGAATTCTTTTTTTTTTTTTTGCTTTTTGGAGGGCATTTGGGGTTAAGTGACTTGCCCAAAGTCACATGGCTAGTAAGTGTGTCAAGTATCTGAGGTCATATTTGAACTCAGGTCCTCCTGACTCCAGGGCCGGTGTTCTATTCACTGAGCCACCTAGCCACCCCCTTTCACAGAATTCTTTTGGATGAAATCAAAAGTACAGAACAAACTTTCCCCTCTATCCAAAAACAAATAAACCTAAGACCTACTACAAAATGTAAGTGTACTTCTGAGGTTATTGCGAGATTCTAATTTTGCAATGTATATAAAGTACTTTTTGAACTTTTAAATATTATAGATACCTGTCTTTTTTAAAAAATGAAAACTGTTTACATACTATCATCTCCTTTTCCTTGTCTGGTGGGTCCATGTTGCTCTGACTGATGAGAGCCTTTCATGGCTAACTATAGTTAGACAGGCTTTAGTTATGCTTACCGCTACATTTCAGCTGCCTTTTCACTATGTATACATACATATATTGATATACACACATCTGCACATACATATGAATAAATACAAGTACATACATGCAAACACACACACAAATATGTATATATATACATACACATACTCTGCCATCATGGCAATGTACTCAACCCCAGTAACTGTATTCTATCTGACCATGGAAACACAAGCTTGTCAATACTTATTGGTAATATTGAGCCCTAATTATATCATTGCTACTGGAAGGGGTGTGTCATTCCTCTGTCTTCTGTCTTCACTCACCATCCCTGTCACTTTCCAAAAGAAAACACCCCTCCTGCAATACTGGAATCTCAACCTTCTATGTTGTTGTCTCGATTGTCTGTATTTGTATCTCTAGTGCTTCGCACAATGCTTTGAACATAGTAAGTGCTTAAGAAACATTTTATTTTGTAATTAATTCTTACTATTCTTCAACATTTAATAGCTATACTATTTCTCTTTGGAGATAACATTGGAATTGAGCTTATTATTCAATTCAAAGAAAATACTTCATTGGTATTTATTTTAATTGCCAAAGAAGATAGGGATTTTAAATATGAGTTAACACAAACCTATGACTGAGGCAGGTGACAAAGCCACTGAAAGTTCACATATTCAGTCTGAGGCTAATTTCCTGAGGGATTTTTTTCTGGGGTGTAGGACTTTGAAAAAAATGTCAAGCAATTTTGTTACTGTCTTGTTAAATTTTATATATAGTTATATATAACATATTTGCACATAAATTTATGTGAATTTTATATATGTATATATGTATATGTATGTACACACACACACACACTCACACACTCAAAGACATGTAGAACTAAAAGATATATAGTTCTGAGGCAGCTGAGTGCCAAACCTTGAGTAAGAAAAACTCATCTTTGCGTGTTCAAATCTGACCTTAGACACTTGCTAGCTGTGTGACCCTGGACAAGTTACTGTATTGGTCATGAAATTTGGAGATGCCCCTGTATTGGCTTGGTTTTTGGGTTGAGTGTTAAAACCCAGAGCTTGTGAATCCCACTTGTGGGATGGACTTATTGAGAGAGAGGTCTGAAGTGGGAGAAGCTGTGAATTGGGAGAGAGGCCCAAGCCTAGAGAAGGCCAGAAGGACTTTGGGGGAGCAGTATCCAGTATCATGGAGCCTGAGTTGCTGAGAAAGACTGCTAAGAGACCATTGGAACTGCCCAGGACTTTTGAGAACTGCCACCTAGAACAGCCAAGAACTGAGGAGGCATGGCTGTGATGCCAGTATTTTGTCTGTCTGTTTTGATGTTGTTTTGCCCGATTTACCTGATGGTGAAGGAGAGTGCTGCTGTTGTAGAGGTCCTGGAACCTGGTTGTTGGTTCAGAAGCCCTGAAGGAGGATTTTCTTGTGGTACCTTCACAGAAATTCTGGAAGAGGGCCTTGCTGATATTTTCAGGGGTTTCTGAGACTGTTCTACAGGTAGAGAGTGACTTGATGAGGACACTGGCTATGGCTTTGTTGAGCCAGGAACTCCCCAGGAACTGAGATTGCTGAGGGCTTGCCTTGAGTGAAGATGAAAGAAGGCCCTTCCCTTGGGTATTCAATGCTGAGCTTAATTTTTTTGTAACTTAAGGGTGGAGGGCCTTTTGTGTTCTCCTGCCCCTTTTGAGATTCAGGGGTGGGAAGCCTTTGAGTGTTTTTTTTTTTGTGTGCTCTGTGATTGACCAAATGAATGTACTTTGTTTAAGACTGGAGACTAATCTCCATTTAAGAAGAGACTTTTGACTGACTAAATGAATGTACTGTCTAGGGATGGAGTAGTACCTGGATTGAATTGAGAACTTGCTTGCTAAAGGAACTAGTTACACTGTATTTTGACTTTCTCTGTTCTGTGAATGTTTGCTGAATAAATGGGGTTTACCGTGCTGGTAATCTGAACTTGGAAGTTGCATTTGCTTGTCATTACAATTGCTTAACCCTGTCTGAGAAGGAAAGGGCAAATCACTCCAGTATCTTTATCAGTAAAGCACCATATTGATCACAAAGAGTTCAACACAACTGAAATGACTAAACAAACAAAAACAGGACAAATGAGAGAAAAATAATAACCCTTCACATATTCCACATGCCAAAAGCACCAAAGTAACCATTGATTGCTCCCAAATCATTGTACTACCAGAAATTCACTCTTCCTTATCCAGTCCCCTTTTTTTGTTCTTTGTGTATTGAAATATTTCTGTTTACTGATGACAAGTTCAAAATAGAAAAGAAAGAATTAAAAATAAGAAAAAACAAACATAAACACACCTTTGAAATAGTCTCAGTAATTAGCCAATTAGACAATTCCTCACAAGAATACCATTTTGATGTTTCCTGTGGTAAGTATGTGACCTTGGGATCTCAAAACTTATACCAATAGAAAATAAGCTCTGTCACCTAGCAAGGACTAAGGTATATAAAGATACCAACTGCAGGTGGTGTCTGCTCTCCAAGCATAATATATAGCATTAAATATACTCATTACTAATACTTAAATATATCCTCCTCATCTATGTTTGGACTCTTGTGGATGATATACTTCTCCCAATGAAATTCTTCCTTTCTTCCCTGGCCTTTAAATATTATTAACTTCAACAGCAGACTGACATTTGGTAAAAGTTTACTTACTTGCCATTTGATTTTTCACTCTCCAGGGATAATTTTCTATTTGCATATCTCATACAAGTGAATTCTGTTGAACCACCAAAAAATATTTGTCTACTGTCAGTGTAGCCAAAAGATAGCATTCCATCTTGGATTAATTTATATTGATTACTGTTCAAAATTGGACATTCTTATTAGCATTTTCTATAATCATTAATTCTAAAAATTGATTATTTCTAAATTTTGTTGGCATTATTATGAAGAAAAAATGCATGAAGTATGAAGAATTTTCATCAAAGTTTATTATGAAATTGATGGAAGAAGTAGTTGAGAGGGGGTGGTGGGAAATATACTGAAAAGAGAATTAGATTTGAAGTTGAAAGACTAGGTTTTGAGTCTGGACTCTAAAGCAGAGTAAACATGGGGCCTCAAGTAATCCTCATAAGATTACAGGATCTTGGATTTACAGGTAGAACTAATCTTATAGGTCACGGAATCCAACAATCATCATTTTACAAATGAGGAAGTTGAGGTACAAAGAAGATAAATGCTTTACCTCACAGAGCTAGTAAATGTCAACAGCAAAATTTGAACTCAGTTCTCTCTGGCTCTAACTCCTGTACTCTATTCACTATACTATGCTGCCACTAAGAAATATAGTTTCCTCATCTGCAAAATTAGAATGATCATGCTTGCATTACCTACCTCACACAAGATTATCATGAAACTCAAATAAAATTCAATTCAATCTCTAAGGACCTAAAGGTTCCTTGGCTTCTTGAAACCATCTCTGCTGACTCTGATAGGGATAATGAAGAGTGTAAAAGTTTGAATACCAATTTGAGTACCAACACAGCCTAGCTAAGTGAGTAGAGGCTGATCACTTGGAGACTGGAGACTAGAGGATGAATCCCAGTGATGCTGATTGCAGTTTATCCATGTCTTCCAATCTTGTACTACTCTCAGTCATATCCAATGGAAATTTCACCACAATTCACCACCCAATGTCTTAGAGGGCTTCCTTGCTTTTCTCCAACTTTTCAAGGGTGCCAGTGAATCACTGGCCATTTAAATCAAGTCAGCACACATATATTAAGCATATACTATAGGTCTGACACTGTGCTAAGTGCTAGGAACAAAAATAAGTAGAAAGATAATCTTTACCCTTAAGGAAATTACATTCTAATGGGAGGGAGCTAAAAAGTGATGTGTGGGATGGTAATGAAGCCCTAAGAATGATACATGGTTGGTGAGGGCCCTTCCTCAAAATAGAAAATTCTAGGAGGAACTCACCAATGGGGCCATTGAGATTGAGGGACAGCTAAATTAGCATGGTGGTAAAGTTGGGAGAGTAAAGTTCTCTTGTCCTTTATTTTCACCATGTGGCCATCAGCTTTTCTTTCATATAGTTCCTCTTTCTTGTGGTTCTACTTTTACTTTATCTTATGACCTACTGACATCTACAATATGCCTTTCCATTGCCTTATTTTGCTATTTATCATTAACTCTTTGCAGGAAATTGTTTTTCAGTCTTGATGTGACAAATACTAGTAAATATTGCTATTGAAATTATGGAATTTTGCTGTTATATATAGCTTGGGGTCAGTCAAAGTGCTTTGTAATTTCCCAAAAGCAGTCTAGGCCATTATCTTCCTCCTTACCTACTATACACTGGGTTCAGCAGCCAGTTCCCAGATATACAATTAGACAGACTTTATAAGGTGTCCATGTGGATGCATGTTAAATCTGAAAAGTAGATATTCTTTATCTATAATTCATTTTCCCTGTGTGGATAGGCAGGTCATTCTATTATGAGTGATCAGAGATATCTTTGGAGAGACTCTACAATGTGTTAGAGCTTGAAGAAACCAGCACAATGTCATCTTCCAAAAGGAACATCTGAATGACTTATCTACCCCCCCATCTATCCCTTGCCCTCTTCATTCTGAACAATATAACATTCAGGAAGTAGAAGACACCTTCAATGAAAGTAAATCTTTGTCAACAAGTAGCTTTTGTTGGGATCAAACTCTGGGTCTGGAGTCAGGAAGACTAGATTCATATCTTACTAGCTGCCTGACCTTGGGCAGGTCACTAATCCTCTCCCAAAGTTTCCTCAACTTTAAAATGGGAATAATAATAGTTTTCTTTGAGTTGTTATGAGAATCAATTAAGATAGTATTTATAAAGTGCTTTGCAAACCTAAAAGTGCCAACCAAATCTAGCTTTTATTATTAATTCTCATGTTGAGCAATAGACAGGGAATTCTTCCTTATCTAAATTCTTTTTGTTGAAGTACTTCCCAATGTCTTCTTTTAGTCTTAGTCAAGAAAGTAACAGTGCTCTCTTCATGAAAAAATATTCACATGCTCACAGAATTCTAGAATTTTCCTGCTGGCTGGGATCTTAGGAATCATTTAGTCAAAGACACTCACTTTGAGATAAAAAAAAAAATTCCACAGAAAAATCAGGTGAAAACTGTCCCAGGAACAGAGTCACACCAGCTTTTCTTTCTTTTTTTTAAAGAGTGCATTTGAATTAGAAGTTTCCTTCCATAATCTATTAAAATCAGTATGTCTTCCTGACCTACCATTATTAAAATAGGTATCAGTAATAGTGCTCCGTATATCTTTTTAAGTTTTTTGATATATTTTGTTTTTCTATAATTTTTTCTTTCCAAACCTATCAATCATGCATTCTTTTTCTAGAGAGAATTCCCTATTAATGAGAAAAAAGAAAGAGGAAAAAAAGCATTTCAGCAAAACCAACCAACATATCAACTGAGTCTAAGGACATACACAATGTTTTATACTTCCACAAAGAAGAGATGGAGGAGCATTTTTCATTTCTTCTTTAGGGATATTTGGCTACTATAATTCCACAGTATCATTTCTTTTGGTTGATGTTCTTTCTGTTTGCAGTGCTATAGTCATCATGAATACTGCTTTCCTTGTTCTGCTTTATTCCACACTGTGGCAGGGTATCTAGAGAGCTAGCTTTAAAGTCAAGAAAATTTTGATTCAAGTCTCATCTGTGACTGTGTGATACTGAGCAAGACACTTCAACTCTAAGCACCCCAGACAGCTCTTCTAAGTCTGCAAGTTTCAAGGAGGGTAATCTGCCTAAAGGAATGGTAGAAGTTCTTTATTCAGGTCTCCATCCACCAATGTAATTGCCAGTTCAGTCAAAACCAAATATTTCACTTTGCATCAGTGCATTTAAGTATCTCAGATATTTTTTGGCTCATCATTTTATATAGTGTGGTAATATTACATTACATTTGTATATTACAATTTGCTTAGACATTCCTCAATCGATTGAGATCTCTCTCCTTTGTTTTCAGTTTTTTGGTATTATAGAAATACGTCTGCATAGTTGTTATGTCCTCTTTGGACAAACTTCCAATTAAATTGCCACCTTTTCTGAGCTTAGATTATTTCCTGTGTCTCCTGTACCATGTATTAGACATTTAATGTATACATGCTAAGGAAATCAAATATTAAATTTCAGAGTTTCCATCCAGAAACAAAATGATCTTCTTTTGCTCAGTGCCAAAAGTTCATGGCTAAGTGTATAAGACTGCTTGATCTAAATGCAAAAAAATGTCTTTGGTCACTTATGAGCTAGTGAATCAGATTTTTCCTGATGTCTAAGTTATTCCTTCATGGAAAACTACTCAGGAGATTCACTAACTCTCCCCAGCCACATAAAACCCAAGCCATCACCATTTTGTTAAAGACAAATGGGTGATTTTTAGTTCTCTTTTAAACGTTGGAATAGAAAACTCTTCAACAGTTATTGCTGAGATTGAAGTATTTGCACTTAGGTAAAATTGTTTCGTGTAAAAACTTGGCACTATTGACTGTACTTCAAAGAGAAGTAGGAGGTCAAACGTAGCTCAGTTCTCTTACATATCTCTCTTCCACACACTGATTTCTCTCTGAATGCAAAATAATGATGCATGACCAGAAAATTGAGCTGACAATGTGTGTGAACAGTATGTAATTTTCAAACTCTTAATTTGGTTATTTCTTAACCTAAATTCCAAATTGCTTTCAAAAGCTTTTTCTACTCCTGAATTGTAGAATACTTCATTTAAGCCAGATTTTAGGGAAAAATAGTGGAAGAACTGAGTAAAAACAAAGGGTGCCAAAGTACAAAGATTGCTTTGACCAATGTTTTGTGAAGTTGAGACACAAAAGGAAGGTCAAGAAGATAGCATTACTAATGAATTCATTTTTACCCCATAAATGACCACATTGGTCTGTGAGGCCATTTCCTTACTACCAGTGATACTAATTAAAATTGACCGTTCATTAAATACTTTTTCTAGTGATCTAAGAGGCTGAGACTAGGGACAACTTGGAGTAGTATTTGCCATGAATGGCCCTAGAGCATGGTAGTAATAGCCAACTTTGAAAGTCAGGCAGGAGAAACTTGTTACGCCCTCCTTTTTTTTTTTTTTTTTTGGTACAGAAAAAGAGGCTATCCCTAACTGAGAATTAATTAGTTTTGGTGTCTTAAATTGAGTAAATTCTCTAATATCTCCATACTGTATCTTCATTTCTTTACTCTCATGAAAAACAGGGCTTGTATTTTTGGCTTCAGTCTGCTACTCCATACCATAATCCAATTTTAATTTGATGATTAGAAAGTAGTTTGAAAATTAAAAATGCAAAGGGGAGGGGTGGAGCCAAGATGGGGTAGTAGAAACAGGACCTCTGCATGGCTCTGGCTCCCACCATCTCCAATACATGTAAAAAAATGATTCTAAACAAATTTTAGAGCTACAGAACCCTTAAAGTGACAGAGAGAAACAAATCTCCCACTGAAGGCAGCCTGAAAGGCCAACAGGAAAGGTCTATCACAGAGTGCTGAAAGCTGGGCACAGTCCCCATGAGCTGCTGGTTCTGGCCCCAGGGCACTGCCCCAAGCAGAAGTGGCTGGAGCAGGCTTCAGGAGAGTGAATCACCAGAAGCTATGATGGAAAGTTTCCATACGTCTCAACCAATAAACATCAAAAACAAAGTAAAAGGTCAATCAGCAACTCTGTTGGAAGAGGGGTTTGGAAGAGCATGGTCTGGCCCCTGCCCCCGCAGAGAGAAGTGGCAGAGGTACAGTGACTGTAGCTACTGCCTTGTGTCTGCTTTCAGAGCTCCTGGCTTCAAAATCTTATGGGGACCAAGTGACTATTCAGAGGGTAATCACTCTTGCTTTGACATGATTGGAACTGGATCATGGTCTTGGGTGATGGTCCTAGAGTGCGTGACCAGTGTGCCAGAGCTTGTGGGGGCTGCAGAAAGGGTGCCCTCCTAAAAGTTCCAGCAGCTGTAAAAATCCTAGCAATTTGGGACATAGCTTTCTCCATTCTGAAAGCAGAGTTCTACTGTGGCAAAGAGCTCAAAAGTCAATTGACTGGCAACATGAGCAAGCAGAGGAAAGGCAATCCTACCAGAGATTCCTGTTTTGGAATGTACATATACATATACATATACATGTACATATACATATACATGTACATATACATATACATATATACATGTCTGTATAGGAGAGTGTATGTATATATGAATATATATGTGAGTGTGTGCATATGTATGTATATGTATACATAGACAGATGGCACAGGATGAGTTGAATATGAAGGGATGATATCTACAAAATAAAATTAAGAGGTGAGAGAGGAATATATTGGGAGAAGGAAAAAGGGAGAGATAGAATAGGGTAAATCATCTCATATAAAAGAGGCAAGAGAAAACTGTTACAA
>JAQQSV010006897.1:0-14160 GCA_028646515.1 Pseudochirops corinnae
AACAAGGCATACAAGACTTGAAGGTCTGACTGTAAAATCTAAAAGTTAAAGGTCCCAGGTGTGCCATCTTGAATCTGGAAGGTATAGCCATCAGAGGTAGATTCTGGGACAACATTTTGATCTTCTTCCTCTGCAGAGAAATACTTTTCAATTAAGCTTGAGGAAGCCTTATATACTGTTTCATTTTCATGGGACTGAAGTGCTTCAATTCTGTCTAGTCCTCCACATTCTTCAATTAGGATACACAGTTTTTCAGTTTCATTTAGTTTTTCAGCAGCCAGAAAAATATTTGAAATTGCATCCAAAATAACCAGTACAATTTTGCTGTCTTTTGCAGACAAGAGGTTTTTTAAAGGTTCCAGAGTTCCATTTTGGACAAGATACACAATCTGCTCAATTGTTCTGCCCCTTGTATAGTTTGTGACAGCCCATACAGCTTCTTTCTGTGACTTAAAGTCTCCCTTTGACAGAATTCCAACCAAGTATGGAACTAGTCCATGATTCACAACTTGCTGTATTTGGTCCTGACGGCCAGCCGTGATGTTTGACATGGTCCATGCAGCCTCCTTCTGGATATTGGTTTTGGGGTGAGTAAGCAGGCTAGGAAAGACAGCAAGCGCTCCTGAATCTATTACAATCTGAGTTTGTTCATCTGTCCCAGTGACAATGTTTCCTATAGCCCGTAAAGAAGGAGTCACTATGGGCAATTCACTCGATCCTAGAAATTTCACTAGCTGTGGGACAACTCCAGTTTTCACAACCACTTCAATCCTGTCATTTGAGCTGTCTGTAAGGTAGGAAATGGCCCAACAGGTATCTGCCAGAACTTCTGGATCATCATGATGCAAAAGACGAACTAAGGTAGGAAGAATTTGCTCAATAGCTTCTTTTGGGGGAGCAGGATTCTTGTTACGACAAAGATTTGAAAGTGTCCAGGTAAGATTTCTTAAGAAACCACATGCTAATGATGATATATCAGGAACTGCAAGCAGAGCTAAAAGAGGGTCTGTTGCACCATACTTGATAACCAAGTCTCTGTAGGCTGAACCATCACCTGCAATGTTTCCCAGAGCCCACACTGCCTGTTCACTGATGTGAGCCTGGGGAGAGGCCAACAGGGCAATGAACGCATTTATAGCCCCTCCATCTACCACAGCCTTGGTTTGGTCTGATGTTCCAGAAGCAATGTTAGTAAGTGCCCAAGCAGATTCAAACTGAATAGGATTACAGTCTGTCCTGCCCAAGAAGCCTACAAGCTTTGGAATCATACCAGCCTCAATTATTTGGTCTATGGGAGGCTGTTTTTCCCTAGAAAGGAGTTTCCTAGAAGCTTGGGTAGCCTGAAGTTGAACTTCCAGATTATTACTATTTATGCCTTTGACAATATCTTCAACAGACCAAAGTGCAGAGCCCTGGTTATTTCGGTTTTCTTGCAGTGGAGAAGTAGCATCATCAGGAAAAGAGCTGACATTTCTTCTTTTCAGCATCTGGTCATCTTTTTTAGCTTTCCTCAGTTCTACATTCACTTCAATACGCCGGCGCCTCATTTCAGTGCTGTCTTTCCCTTTGTTCTTAAACCTATTAAGCCGGGCAGCTGGTGAATTAGCATTTTCATTGGTGGACATGGTTGTGTTCAACACTGGGAGAAAAGCAAGGAGGGAAGTTGCAGGAGGTCGCCGGGCCCCGTAGGGGAAGCGGGAGGAGGTTGCAGCTGCGACACGGTTAGACTTCCAGCAGCTACTATAGCTCAGCCCCGAAAGCCGTGTCTATAAAATGATTTCTAAACAATTTATTGTTTTTCTGCCATATCCAACTCTTCATGACCCCATTTGGGGTTTTCTTGGCAAAGATATTGGATTAGTTTACCATTTCCTTCTGTGGCTCATTTTTTGATGAAGAAACTGAGGCAAACAGGTTAAGTGACTTATCCAGGGTCACACAGCTAGTAAATGTCTGAAGCCACATTTGAACTAAGGAAGTTAAGGCCTAGCACGCTAATCACTGTGCCACCTAGCTGCTCCTTCTAAAGAATGCCTTGTACTATAACTGGCATCTAGTTTTGGGACCTGAAAAAAATCCATTCAATCCTCTGGGTTCCCTGGGACATTCGCAGTAGCTCAGCAGCTACCCCAAAGCCCCAGAAACTTAAATGTTGTAGATGCTGAACATTCAGGTGCCAGTCACTCCAATATTTTACTCCAGAACATGTCCATTCCTGATTTCAGGATGATGCCTTTTCCCTGAGATAGGAACCAGAAATCATTCTCACTTGGTTATATAAGGGTATGAATCCCACCCAATCACACTTAGAGACAAACTAACCAACCAGAGTAAAAAGAGGATGGCAGAAGAGTAGGTCAAAACCTTGGCTTGTACAGAAGAGAGACATTGGAATTGCCGCTAATACTGGATTACTGAAATGTGGATAGTTGGATTCTTTGATCCAAGGACTCTTTCTATCCAGCTTATAAGGATGGCAACTGCTGGACTGTAGAAAACAGTGTGGGGATGTGACAAAGATGCCTCAGCCTAAACTATAACATGAAATAAAAATGTAAGGAACACAAATTGCTGGCTAAATACCACAGTGGGTAGAGTATTGGGCCTGGAGTCAGGAAAACTTAAGTTAAAAACCCTACTCAGATATTTCCTAGTTGTGTGACCCAGGGGAAGTCACTTAATTTCTGTCTGTCCCAGTTTTCTCAATTGTAAAATGAAGATAATAATAGCTCCTACCTCACAAGGTTGTTATGAAGATCAAATGAGATAATATTTGTAATGTCCTTTGCACAGAGCCTGGAAAACAATGGGGGCTTAATCAATACTTATTCCTTTCTGCCCATTTAAGCACACTATGACACCATCCCTGACTCTCCTGCTTTTCTTTGTGTGGTCGGCTTCTCTGGCCCCCAGACTGATACGTTTGTTCTCTTTTTTATACCCTTTCAGTTGTGTACTGTGGAGACTATTTATCTAGCAAAATTATCTTCTTTTTATTCTCTCCTTTCTGGTCTAGTACCCCATGGGACAAGTGGGACATAATGCTTTGTTATTTACTCCCTTATATAAACCCAATGAGAAGTCCCTGTCTCTGAAGTGAAGGCAGATCTCATGTTGTAGAAATAATTTGGCCTAGGCTTAAACCTAAGCCATAGAACAGAGAGAAAGAAATAGATTAAGGAAAGAGAAATGTGTCATTTTTGTAGATATTTTCACTTCCCCACCTAAAATGCAAAGTAGTGATGACGTGGATGGAAATATTCCAAAGACTCTTTGTGTCTTTATATTCTTCCAGTTTGGGATGTCCTTACTGGTACAAGCCTTACTATGGACTTTCACTTACTAGGCTTGGATGGGTTCAGAAAATGTGAAAGATAGAGAATGAGGTACTAAAGCCAAACTTCACTTCCTTTGTAATTTTATAGAGGACTAGCCCTGCCTCCAGCAAAATAAAGAAGCAACATTTTTTACACCCTCAATGAAAGACTAGCTCCAGTGTGTGATTGAGGAAATGGGAGAAAGTGTAATGGGAAAGGAAATTTGAAGATCTTTCCTGTCTCTTACATAGGGCAAAGGGAGTTTACGGGTGATTGGTGTCAACAGAACTTTACAGCAATATAACAGGGACAACACATGATAAATACAGGAAACAGTATCTTAGGGTGGGACTTGAGCACAAGCACCCAATCGTTCCCCCTCAAATAAATGAAACCTAAAATCTTAGGGTAAGGGGCAAAGGTGTCTTCTATGGCTACTTCCTGCTGAAATGGGACGTAGAGCTCCTCCTGTCCCAAGAGGTCCCATTTGAGAGGTCAGTTCTTTTTTTTTCCTCCAATTTATTTCTTTTTAGTTTTCAACATTCACTTCCACAAGATTTTGAGTTACCAATTTTTCTCCCCATCTTTCCCTTACCCCCACCCCAAAATAGTGAGTCTACTAAATACCCCTTCCCCCAATCTGTTCTCTCTTATATCCTCCCCCATTCATCCTCCAACTTTCTAGTAGGGCAAGATGGATTTCTATATCCCAGTGCCTGTATATCTTATTTCCCAGTTGCATGTAAAAAGCAGTTAAAAAAAAAAACATTTGTTTTTAAAACTTTGAGTTCCAGATTTTTTCCCCCTTCTTCCATCCTCACCCATCCCCACAGTATAGGTTGTACATGTGTAGTTATGCAAAACATTTCCATAGTAATTATATTGTGAATGACTAACTATAATTCCATCCATCCTATCCTGACCCCACTTATTCTATTTTCTCCTTTGACCCTGTCCCTTTTAAATAGTGTTTGCTTCAAGCCACTCTCTCCCCCAATCTACCCTCCCTTCTATCATCCCCCCTCTCATCCTCTTCCCCACTATTTTCCTATAGGATAATATAGCCAATTGAGTGTGTATGTTATTCCTTCCTTAAGCCAAATTCAACGAGAGTAATGTTGACCCATTCCCTTTCACCTTCTTGCTCTTCACCTCCATTGTAACAGTTTTCTCTTGCTTCTTTTATATGAGGTAATTTACCCTAATCTATCTCTCCCTTTCTCCTTCTCCCAATATATTCCTCTCTCACCTCTTAATTTTATTTTTTTAGATATCATCCTTCATATTCAACTCATGTTATGCCCTCTGTCTATGTCTATATACATATGCACACACTCACATATTTATATGCACACACACACAAACACACACACACACACACACACACACACACCCTCCTATACTTGTCAATACAAACATCACAAATGCTTTGGCTCCTTAAGAGTCTACCCAATGTGGCAAATCTTTAATAAACTTTGTTCTATTTGGCTGAGAGAAGGCTTGAGTTGAATTCATTTGGCAGGACCCAACATGTCAGTATTTTGGGGTCTTGAACACCCCTAAATCCCAAATCTCAACCAAGAGGTTACTGATATATTAAGTCAACTCACCCAAAGGATAGAAGAACCCTTAGTTTCTTGGCAGATGAGAATCAGTAATGAAGGGGCTGCAGGAGTATTGGTAGATAGTGTGGATTGCTTGAAATTCATAGGTATTAGTCAGAATCCTTTTGTACAACCAGCTTTTAGGGATTATCATGTGCAATGAGGTAACAATGCAACTAATCTGTTAGCTTTAACTGCAAAGGGATGCAATAATCACTATCCTACTAACTCTATGTGGCTAGATGGAGATAGATCCCAGTACTCTCTTAGAGACTGTATGAAAAAGCTAAAGGAGGAGGTAATGAAAACTGCTATCATGGTTGGAGATGCAAATGCATATCACGATATCCCCTTAGCAGTTCCTCATAGAAATATCATGGCTCCTCCTGCTTATAAGCACCTAATTCTTACTCTACTAATTGGGGAAGTAGGGTACCCTCTTTTGGAGCTGCTGGATAAGATTTCACAGTTAAATAACTTAGAGGAATGGGGAAAAGATAAATTTCCTCAAGAGAAGAGAGTAAATACCCAGTGAATTCAAAGTCAGAATAGACTGACAAGAAAAGAATTGTTTACTGCTCTACTGAGAGTAGGGATAGATTTTAGAGGAATAGATAGTACTCCAACTAAAGAGTTATATAAGATATACCAAGAAAAGTACTTAATATTAGACTGAATAGGAAAATAGGAGCCACCTCTGCAGATATTCCTGAATCATTGTATCCAAATTCATCACATCTTCAGGGAGAATAGGAAATAGGCCAAGCCCCAGGCCCAATTAAAGAAATACACAGACAAGATTACAGACCCCAATTTATTTAACCATATACTGGAAAAATGGATCAACTACTGTAACTAAGGCATTGATAGATACTGGGGCAGAGGCCTCCCTTATCTATGGAAACTCTGATAAGTTTAAACATGGAACTCCTATTACCATTACAGGACTGGGAGGGGCTGAATTATCAGCCAGACAAATTAAACTAATGATGATAATTGGACAATTACCCAAGAAAGAATATGGTAATTATACCAATTCCTGAATACATCACTAGAATAGATATATTGAGAGGTATGACTCTTAATTTACCTGAAGGAAGACACCAATTTGTAGTAAGGAAGATAGGAATTAACATAGTTTTAGTGAAAAATTACCCAATCACTTTATCTGAACCTTCTGAAGTAATTACTTTAAAGCAGCATCATGTGCCAGGTGTGTAAGATGAAATTACCAATTCTATAAAGGAATATATTGAGGTAGGAGTGTTAGTTCCCACAACCACACAATGGAATAATCCTATTTGGTCAGTATAAAAATCAGATGGGACCTGGAGAATGACAGTGGATTATAGACAATTGAATAAGGTGACTCCCCCCTTTCATGTTGCTGTTCCAGGTACCATTACCTTAATAGAAAGGATCCAGAAATATGATGGGACTTGGTATGCAGTTTTTGATTTAGTCAATACTTTCTTTACTATCCCACTAGATTCTAAGGAATGGGACCAGGTTGTTTTCACTTGGGCAAGACAATATATTTTCACCCACTTGCTATAAGGATATCTGCATAGTACCACTATTTGTCATAGGACTGTGGCAGAACATTTGTATGAATTAGAGCTACCTTATTTACAGTTTATGCACTACACAGATGATATTATGATTCAGGGAAGAGATGTAAAAGAAGTGGAGAAGAGTTTGATGCTTTTAATTGGGCATATGAAAGGCAAAGGGCAGGAAGTTAACCCTGTAAAGATTCAAGGACCAGCTGAGAATGTAAAATTTTGGGGAATATACATGGAATAAAAGACTGCAAGAGATTCTTTGATGCAGGATTTTCTTATCCCTACCAATAAGAAAGGGGCCCAAAAGTTTATAAGATTATTTGCATATTGGAGTCACCACGTTCTGCATCTGGGACAGATTTTGAAACCCTTATATAAAGTTATATGCAAGAAATATGAATTTGATTGGAGATTTGAACGGGGTAAAGCTTTTGAAGAAGCCAAGGCTGCTATACAATTGACCCTAGATTTATGGCCTATGCAAAATGGTCTGATGGAATTACAAGTGACTATACAGGATGCTTATGCAAACTGGAGTTTATGGCAAAACCAACAAAGCCAAAATGTGATTTGGGTGTAGGAAACTCTCTTCATCTGGAGTGCAGTATACACCTTTTGAAAAGCAGTTGTTAGCTGCATATTGGGCTTTGGTAGAGACCGAACAACTGACTCTGGGCCATGAAGTGATATTAAAACCTGGAATCCCAATTACGACCTGGGTAATGAGTACCCCAGCTTCTCACAGAATTGGATATACCCAAGAAACTAATATAATCGAATGGAAGTGGTATATTCAAAATAGAGCTAAAACAGGCAAAAGCGGAGTTTCTACTCCAAATGAAGCTATAGCAAGCATAGACACTGAAGGAGATGATACACCTCCTGAACAAAAACAATAGTTTGTATGGTCCTTGGTAAAATGTAATGAGATATGATGGATTAACTGAAGAACCAAAGAAACATGCATGGTTTACTGCCAGTATTTTGTCTGTTTTGATGTTGTTTTGCCAGATTCATTTGCTGGTGAAGGATAGTGCTACTGTTGCAGAGGTCCTGGAACATTGCTTTTGGCTCAGAAGCCCTGAAGAAAGATTTTCTTATTGTATGTTTACAGAAATCCTGGAAGAGGGTCTTGCTGATGTTTTCAGGGGTCCTGAGACTGTCCTGCACACAGAGAGTGAATTGATGAGGACACTGGCAATGAATATTGTGGCTTTGTTAAGCTTTGTCTCCCCAGGAACAGAGACTGCTGAGAACTTGCCCTGGGTCAAGATGAAGAAAACCAAAGATAAAACCAAGATAAAAGATGGAAATTTATATGTACTTGTGTTGACACCCATTCAGGTGTACTAATTAATGGCTTGTTCTTATTCTTATGCAACCTAGAAAAATACCTATAAAACTCTAGATCTCATAAGTCTATATTATGAAACCTCAATGCAGATTCAAAGTGAAAATGGGTCACATTTCAAAGGTAATAAAATGAAAAGATACTGTATATTTAACAATATGGAATGGGTATACCATATTCCATATTATCCACAAGCATCTAGGTTAATTGAAAGAATGAATGGGTTATTGCAAGAATAGTTAAAGAAGTTAAGTTCTAACAATTTGTATCAACACTGAATGGATAATTTGTTCACTGCTTTATGTATTCTGAATAATAGACCATTAGGAGGAAGTACACCTCTAGCAAGAACATTGACCCCAAATCTGCAAATTAGAAAACAACAAACACATAATATCTGGACCGTGAGGCCAGATATCCCAGCACTGTATCCAAGAATACCTGGTTTGTCAGGATATGATTTGCATTGTTTAGAGGACTTTTGATTAGATAGGAAAGAAATAAGAAAAATCTCCACTGGAATATGTATGATAATCCCTAAAAATCATTTTGGGAGGATATTATCTAAATCTGGATTAGCAGCTCAAGAAATACATGTATTGGCTGGAGTAATAGCTTCTAATTATCAAGGAGAAATAATTGGGACATTCCAAAATTTAGGTGAAGAACCTATATGGTTTTGTAAAAATGATAGAATAGTTCAAGTGATTATTATTCCTTGTGAAACACTACCACTTTTAAAAACTAACCCTCCTTCCAAAATAACTATCAGAGGAACTGAGGGGTTTGGTTCTACTGATAGAATAAAATTGGGAGCTGAAGTATGGGTAAAATAGAAGCCAGATGGTGTTCCAAAGCCTGCAGAAATTATAGCAAGTGGGGAAGATAATACTGTAACTGTTGTTTATTCAGGAGAAGATGATTACCAATTTGTACCCTTAGCTCATATATTGTACTGTGAGTGAGGTTACAACAGCGAGGCTACAACAGTGGGTTCATGGACTCCAGAAAAATGGCTGACTCTATATCTACTCTCCTTCTGATTATTGTCTCCTTGCTTCTTCTTGGCTTTTTATCTATTCATCTTGTTTGTTAGATTTGTTTCCTGATAGCTTGGTACCCTCCACCTGTAGATGCCTGATCACTCAAACTGAATGTCTCTCCCTGTCCACAACTGTGCAATGTCACTCCTGGACCTGGCATTGACCACACTCCAGATGTTGGCTAAAGAACTGACCTCTCAAGTGGAACCTCTTGGGACAGGGACAGCTCTATGTTCAATTTCAGCAGGAAGTATTCATAGAAGAGAGCTTTTCCCTTTACCCCAAGATTTTGGGTCATTTGAAGAGGAATGATGGGGTGCTTATGCTCAAGCCTCACCTTAAGATACCGTTTTCTGTGTTTATCATGTGTTATTCCTGTTATATTGCTGTAAAGTTCTGTTCACACCAATTATCCCTAAATTCCCATTGACCTATGTAAGAAACAGGAAACATCTTGGGGCTGAATGTAATGGTAATAGGAATTTGAAGATTTTCCCTGCCCTTAATAGTCCAAATATAATCAGATGGAGCCCAATCCAGTCAAGATTCAGGTAGCTGTTATCTGTTTACATAAAGTATACGCTATCACTCTCCTACATGGGCAACATACTTGCAGCCCTTCCCCCATAATAAAATGCAATAACAATAGAATGAATATTTCCTTAGAACAAAGACTTTTAGAAATGGATTCCTCTAGTAAAGTGTTTAAAATATAACTGCAACAAAAGAGTATCTTTAAAAAATACAGTATCCCTTTAACATGATTTTATGATAATAAAGATCTTCTATATTTTCCATTAAAGTCCTATTCCAATGCTTCAATGTGTCCCTTGGTTCTTGAAGGCTATACCAGTAAAGTGTGAGCTCTGGTAGTTGCTACTAAGCTGAAAAGTCATTGAGTTTAATCTATCTCTTATTTGAGGATCAGACATCTAAGTTCAGGAAGGATAATCACTTGAGGTTTGGTTTCAGGTGATGATATTTTCTGAACATAGAAATTCATGAGAAGTTCTTATTCTGAGATCATTGAAATAATACACATTTTAAAAATTTTGAAATATCTATATATATTATATACACTTCTACACAATATACATACTATTTTTCAATATAATAGGCTTCCTTTGCAATCCAATGTAATTTATTTTATGTATTTAACAACATTCTTCTGAACTACTCATAGGTTTCACCAGATTGCCTCCAAAGTTCCTGGCATACAGAAAGATTAAGAACCCTTTGCCAATGAGATCAAAGGGCTATGCTCTGTGTCCGTGGTTAAAGGACTTACTCTAATGAAATAACAACTCTTAGAAGATCAACAGATAGGCATAGAGGTTTCAACTGATAATAGCCAAATATGTCCTTCTGAAAGTTACTGTGTGTTTATATTGACCAAGTTGTTTTGTTCTAAAAGTTAATTGCTTTTCTCCTGTGACTAACTATTGTTTCTCTTTTCTTTCTTTCTTCTTTCAAATGAAGTAATCTGTGTGAGTATCTCTCAATTGTGAACTGGAAATGACTGCAGTTTTAACAGATTACAATTATACTTGTTCATATTTTAGTCACATCACAGACTTTGAACATCAGGCTTTTCAAATATTGAGTTCAAATACAGTCATTACTGATGTAAGTTATAGTGTATATATCCGCCTTTCACCTCTGCACTGTTCCTACATTTAAATTATTGGGAAGCAGCTGGTTCAATTGAATAACTTATGAAAACAGAAGCATCAGAAGTTCCACTGGGGCGGTTTTGTTCTTCCCTCTTCCTTTTCTTCTCCGATTCACTCTGCCTTCCTATAACTCCCCCAAACCCTTTGAGAGCAGGAATTGTCTCACTTTTGTATGGGTATCTCTGGTTCCTGCAGGGTGGTAGATACTTAATAAATGCTTTTTGATTGATGGATTTCCTTTGACTTTGGAAAAATTACCCATTTCTAGCCATAGATCAGCATGTACTTTAATTATATAATACAAAGAGCACTTCAGAGAACCAGGTTTGGATTGGCTCTGAGAAAGTTCCTTTGCTGAACCTGTTTCCTCATCTGAAAAATGGCAATAATAATACTTTCACTGTCTACTTCAAAGTTGCTGTGAGGAAAGTGCTTGTTGTTGTTCAGTCATTCAGTCATGTCCAACACTTCACGACCCTATGGACCATAGCACGCTAGACCCTTTTATTCTCTAATATCTCTCAAAGTCTGTTCAGATTCATATTTGTTGTTTCCAGGATACTATCTATCATCATCTGCCACTCCCTTTTCCTTTTGCCTTCAATCTCTCCCAACATCTACATTTTCCAATGAGTCCCATCTTCTCATTATATGGCCAAAGTACTTAAGCTTCAGCTTCAGTATTAGACCTTCTGATGAATAGTCTCAATTAATTTCTTCAAGTATTGACTGATTTGATCTTGCTGGCCAAGGAACTTTCAAAAATTTTCTTTAATACCACAATTAGAAAGTGTTGATAATGAAGTCCTCAGCTTTCCTTATAGTTCAACTCTTGCAGCCATATCTTTGACTATATGGAAAAACTATTATCTTTGACTGTATGGACCTTTGCTGGCAAAGTAACATCTCTGCCTTTTAGAATGCTGTCAAGATTTGCCATAACTGTCCTTCCAAGGAGCAAGCATCTTTTAATTTCACATCTGCAGTTACCATCTGCAGTTATCTTTGAGCTCAAGAAAATACAATTTGACACTTCTTCCATTTCTTCTGGCTTTATTTGCTAGGAAGTAATGGAACCAGTTATCAAGATGTTAGGTGGTTTTTTTATGTTAAGCTTCATGCCAGTCTTTATACTATCCCTCTCACCTTCATCAAGAGGCTTCTTAATTCCTCTTCCTTTTCTGCCATCAGAGTGATATTATCTGCATGTCTGAGATTGTTGATATTTGTTGATATCTTAATTCTGGTTTTTGATTTATGCAATCTGGCATTTTGCACAATGGACACTGAATGCAAGTTAAATAAATAAGATGACAATATACAGACTTGTCACACTCCTTTTCCAATCTTAAACCAAAGAGTTGGTTCATGTTCAGTTCTAACTGTTGCTGTTTGGCCCACATACAAGTTCCTCAGGAGATAACAAAGATGATCTGGTGCTCCCATCTCTTTGAGGACTTACCATATTTTGTTGTGATCCACACATCAAAGGCTTTAGTGTAGTCAAGGAAGCAGAAGGATATTTTTTTTGAAACTCCCTTGCTTTCTCTATAATCCAGCAAATGTTGGCAACTTGATCTTTAGTTCTTCCGCCTCTTTTAAAACCAGCCTGTTCATCTGGTAATTCTCAGTTTGCATATTGCTGAAATCTAGCTGGCGGAATCTTAAGATAACCTTGCTGCTATGTGAAATGAGTACAATTTTTTTTTTTTTGTAATTTTGACATCTCTTGGCATTGCTCTTTTTCAGGATTGGGACATAAATTGGTCTTTTCTAATCCATTGTCCACTACTGAGTTTTCCAAATTTGCTGGTATATTGAGTGTGGCACTTTAATAGGATCATATTTTAAGGTTTCAATAGCTCCACTGTAATTCCATCACTTCCACTAGTTTTGCTGTTAGCAATGCTTCCCAAGACCCATTTGACTTCATTCTCCAGGATGTCTGGCTCTAGGTAGCAACCATACCATTGTGGTTATTGGTGATGTTAAGATCTTTCTTATATAGCTTGTCTGTGTATTCTTGCCACTTCTTCTGCTTCTGTTAAACCCCTACCATTTTTTTCTTTTATCATGCTGATTTTTGCATGAAATGTTCCCTTGATATCTCTAATTTTCTTGAAGAGATCTCTCATTTTCCCCATCCTATTGTTTTCTTTCATTTCTTTGCATTGCTCATTTAACAAAATCTTCTTCTCATTGCTATTCTCTGGAATTCTGTATTCAGTTGGGCGTATCTTTCCATTTCTCTTTTCCCTTTTCCTCTCCTTTTTTCCTCTGCTATTTGTAAAGCCTCACAGGACAGTCACTTCACTTTCTTCCTATTCTTTGTCTTTGGTATGTTTTTGATGCTGCCTTCTCTATAATATTGAAAACTTCTGTCTGTAGTTCTTCAGGCATTCTATCTACCAGATCTAATTCCTTAAATCTATTCATTGCCTTCACTTCACATCCATTAGGGATATTATTTAGGTCATACCTATGTAGTCTGATGATTTTTCCTACTTTCTTCAATTTAAGTCTGAATATTTCAATAAGAAGCTCATGATCTCAACCATTCTGGAGAGCAATTTAAAACTATGCCCCAAAGGCAATAAAATGGCAGACACTTTGATGCAGGAATACCACTACTAAGTCTATATCTCAGACATAAAAAATAGAAAAGGACATATTTGTACAAAAATATTTATAATAGCTCTCTTTGTGGTGGCTAAGAATCAGAAATTTAAGGGATGCCCATCATTTGGGGAATGGCTAAACAAGCTCTGGTATACAATTGTATTGGAGTATTGTTGCACTATAAGAAATAACAATCAGGATGATTTCAGAAAAATTTGGAAAGACTTACATGAAATGATGCAAAGGGAAGTTAGCAGAACCAGGAAAACATTGTACATGATAACAGCAATATTGTATGATGAAGAACTGTGAATAACTTAGCTATTCTCAGCAAAGAATGACCCAAGATAATCCCAAAAGACTCATGATGAAGCATACTATCTGCCTCTAGAGAAAGAACTGATATCATCTGAATACAGACTGAAGAAAGGTATTTTCACTTTCTTTCATTCTTTTTTTTAAAAAAATTATTTTGTCCTTCTTGTGCAAAATGGCTAATATGGAAATGTTTTACATGATAGCGCATGTATAACTTATATTTGATTACTTACTGTCTCAGGAAGGAAAAAGCGGGAGGGAGAGGATTTGGAAATCAAAAGTTAAAAAATAAACCCAAATGTTAAAAAATTGTTTTAACATGTAATTGGGGGGAAAATTTTTTATATATTTATATATATATGAAGCTCATGTTCTAAGCCACAATCAGCTGCAGGTCTTTTTTTTAACTGACTGTACAGAGCTTCACTACCTCTGGCTGCAAAGTATATAATCAATCTGAATTCTGTGTTGACCATCTGGTGATGTCCATGTGTACCTTTTGGATTGCTGAAAAAGAGGGTATGCACATCTCACCAGCCAGATTGGCTAAGATGACAAAACAGGAAAATGACCAATGCTGGAGAGGATGTGGAAAAATTGGAACACTAATGCATTGTTGGTGGAGCTGTGAACTGAGACAACCATTCTGGAGAGCAATCTGGAACTATGC
>JAQQSV010006898.1:0-14159 GCA_028646515.1 Pseudochirops corinnae
AGTCACGTAGCCACATTAGCAAAGGGCCTAGGGGCAGGGAAGATCTTTAGATTCCCATAACATTCATATGGTTATTTTTCAAGTCTTTTTCCTGTTTAAGTATCATAAGATCTAGAGCTGGAAGAGACCTCAGAGATCATCTAATCCAATTCTTTAATTTTATAGCTGCAGAAATTGATGCCCAGAAAAGGGAAATTACCTATCCAAGGTCACCTAGTCAGTAAATATGAAAACCAGGAATCAAAAATGTGAATGCTGGAAGTAAAATCAAGGAAGAAAAACCTAGCATCCATGATGAAAGGGCATTATAGTAGGAAGAACATTGGGTTTGGGGTCCAGGGACCAGGGTTCACATCCAGTCTCCTCTGCTTACTATCCTTGTGGCTTTGAGCAAATTACTTAAACTCCCTAGGCCTTAGCTCCCTCACTATAAAATGAGTGGGTTGGACTAGATAGATGATCTCTAAGGTCCCTTTTACCTCTAAATCTAGGATTCTCTGAGTCCGGTAAGGTGGTTTTTTCTCACTGTGTCACCTTCTCATTATGGATTCTGCTAACTTTTCCATGCACGCTCACATCCTGGGACTCCATCCCACTAACACCCAAAGAAGGCCTATATCTGAGGTCTGGCCAAGCTTCAGTCTTTTCAGCCCTTGAGATAAAACTCCACAGACACTGCAACTGTTACTTCCTGATCATTGTTTTGAGACTGCAAGGCCTTAGCTGAACTCTCTTAGGATTCTATGTTAATTAAATTTTTAAAAAAACCACAAGTCTGAGGCTATTGGGTACTGTCTTTGGAACTTTGATACTGGCAAGGATAAAGTATGGAAAAATTATCTTGTCAAGAGCTGAATCTTTCAGTAGGATAGGTAGGGAGTGAAGGTAGGGAAAAAGTCTACCCTGGACTGCTAACTCACAAATTATTAGCTCTCTTAGGAGAACTGAAAAGGAAGGACTAACTCTGGTTCTCATATGACTTCTCTGAAAGGTCTTCTGAGAATTGTCCTAGACTCCTATTTCCCACCTTCCAATGTCCCTCCCTCGTGAAGTTCCATAAGCCTGGAGCCTTATGTTTCATTTTACTCTGCTTCATCCTTCTATAAAATATGTGAATTCATGGTCTTCATTGGGCCAACTAGCTCTGTCTCAAACAAAACAGCTTGGGAAAGAACTAAAGGAAGGCATGTTGGGAGCATCATTCATTTTATCTAGGCCGAGCTGGTTTCTCTTTAAAAATACAAAAAATTTTGTTACTATTTTTTTCTAATTCAGTATAAAATTTTTTGGTAATTTAATTGGGATGGCATTAAATATATAAATTAGTTTGGGTAAAGTTATAATTTTTATTATATTGGCCCTGCCTACCCATGAACAATTAATATTTCTTTAATTATTTAAATCTGATTTTATTTGTACAAATATTTTTTTTTAATGATTTTGTTTATATAGTTCCTGGGTTTGTTCTGGCAGGTTTATTCCAGGTACTATCTAGAGTTATTTTTTTTCTGTCTTTTTTTTTGGAGAGGGGAAGGCAGGGCAATAGGGGTTAAGTGACTTGCCCAAGTTCACACATCTAATAAGTGTTAAGTGTCTGAGGCAGGATTTGAACCCAGGTCCTCCTGACTCCAGGGCCAGTGCTCTATTCACTGTGCCACCTAGCTGCCCCTAGAATTATTTTAAGTGGGGCATTTTTTACTATCTCTTCATGCAGAGTGTTGTTTGTGACATATAGGTATGCTAATAATTTATGTGGATTTACTTTATGTCCTGCTACTTTGCTAAAATTATTAATTGTTCAACTAACTTTTAAGTTGAGTCCTTGGGATTTTCCAATTTTACTAGGTTAGAAAATAAATAATAACAATTCATTTGGCAAAACAAAAAGTCAAGAACATCAAAGGAAATAATGAAAAAAATGTAAAGAAAGGAGGTTTAGCAGTACCTGATCTTAAATTATATCATAAGGCAGTAATTACCAAAACTATCTGGTACTGGCTAAGAAATAGAAAAGCATATCAAGGTAGAGTAGACATACAATTTACAGCAACAAATAAACATAGTAATCTTGTATCTGACAAGTGTAAAGATAAGATTTGGGGATAAGAATTCATTATTTGGTAAAAATTATTGGGAAAACTATAAAGCAATGTGATAGAAACTGAGCATAGATCAATATCTTACACCATTTACCAAGATAAGGTCAAAATGGATACATGACAGATATAAAGAAAGATTCTACAAGAAAATTGGACCACAGAACATATTACTTTTCAGACTTATGGATAGGCAAACAAATTATGAATAAACAAGAACTAGAGAGCAAAGTTAGGTACAAAATGTATGGTTTCAATTACATTAAGTTAAAAAGGGTTTGCACAAATAAAAAAAAAATGTAGCCAGGATCAGAAAGAAAGCAGAAAATTGGGGGAAATTTTTATAGACAGTTTATCAGATAAACATCTTATATCTAAAATACATAGAGAACTTTTTCAAACCTATAGGAATATGAGTCATTTCCCAATTGATACATGGTCAAAGGATATGATCAGGCAGTTTTCTGATGAAGAAATCAAAACAATTTATGGACACTAATTCGTTGTTGGTGCAACCATTTTGGAAAGCAATCTGGAATTATACTCAAAGAGTTATTGAACCACCTATACCCTTTGACTTAGCAATATTACTACTTGGTCTATTTCCAAAGATAATGAGGGAAAAAGAAAAAGAACTTATATGTTCTAAAATGTTTATAGCAGCTCTCTTTGTTGTGGCAAAGAACTGGAAATTGCAGCAGAGATGCCAATCAACTGGGGAATGGCTGAACAAGTTATGGTATATGACTGTGATGGAATACTACTATGCTATGAGAAATGATAAACTGAATAATTTTAGAAAAACATGTAAAGACTTGCATGAAATAATGAAAAGTGAAATGAGCAAAACCAAGAGAATATTATATGCAGAAAGAATGACTGTAAGTGAATAAGTTATTTTGACTATTATAAATACCCATATTAACTACAAAGGACATATGAAGAAAGATGGTATCTTCATCCAGAGAAAGAACTGATAAATAGAAGTATGTATAGAATAATTTTACATATATGTACCTATTTGTGTCTAATAGCATCCATCTCTAGGGTAGGGGTGGGTGGGGATAGAGGAAAACAAATTCACTTGATAAATTGTATTACATATTTAAAAGGAATAGCAAGTTGTGCATAATAGATTTGTGGTTCCATGTGCAATTATCTTTTTTTATTGTAAAAGTTATTGAAATATTTGTTTTATTCCATAAGTTAAAAATAAAATTTTAAAAATACAAAATAAACTAGAGGAAAAAAACAACAAAAAACAAACAAACAAAGGCAAAGAATTCCTCTTTGGGGTTTGATTGGTCAAGAGCATTGGTCAAGATTTCCTGCTTGACTGAGGTATAAAAAACACAGTCAGTGAGGACTTGGGGCTCTTCAGGCTTAACAGAATTCCCACTGCTGTGGGAAATTATCAGATATGACTTCAAATACATTGAGAATATCTGCAGTTTTTTTTAAAACCAATAATCCTAAAAATACAGCCATAAACACATCCTATCAAGGAGGATAGTATTAGATTACAAATCAATACTCTTTTAGTGTCCTGTGGATCTTTGATATTAAATTATGTGTCCTGGCAGTTTTAAATATCAAGAAAATATGAAAGGGGGAAATGAAAAGAGGAGGAAGAGAGCCTTGTGATGTGGCTTGGTTACTAGGATAAAAGCATGTATACACACACAAATATATGCCACTCTTATTGAATGTGATGCTGAAGCAGATGCAGATGCAGAAACAAGGAGAAGCTGAGGTTACCTGAATCAATGGTGTATCCTCATTAATCCTTGCTTTGGTTGAGTAAATTTCTCTTTGTTAATTTTTTTTTTTAATGATCCTCAACTATCTTGTTGCATTTTAATCCCAAACCTAGAGTGAGTTAGGTTTGACCCAGAATAGAAGAAAACTGGTTCAGGCTTTAGGCAGGGAAGAAATTGTTGGTCCTGGAAATGGGAACACTACTTGGGCCAGAGTCATGCCATTTCTCTTGATAGTGAATGAGCGCTTTTAACCAGCCAGACAACCGTATTTCTCGAATCTTTGGGGTTTTGTCACTGGGCTTGGGTGAAGAAAAAATAGTTTAAAAAAAACCAAAGTACCACAAGAATGTTTAAAATTCATTGCTCAAAGGGTGCTGAGAATGATACCTTTCCAGGAGTCTTTGCAGCAGCTGCAAAAGATTGACATTTCCCCATTCCTCCAACCCTACTCGGAATTCCTTTCATGTTCAGTGCTGAGGATTATACTTCACAGGTCAAGTAGCCCTTAATAGCATAGAACTCAGAATTCCCATTTGGAATATTCTGCATTATCAAGGCCTTTTCAAAGCCTACTATTTGGGATCCTAGGGAGATTAATCACTCATATTACATGAGTAAGACCGCATCCCTCCTGCCATGAGTTTGCTTTTTTTTCTTTTAATTGCTGCTGGCTCTCTTGGAAGGGTGAATACATTTCTGGTTACTACTGGTATACATGCCCTAGATATTCAGAAGGGCTGTGAGAAAATTGCAAACATGCAAGCAAATGGCTTTAGTTAGGTGAAGTTGGAGAACTCTTAGATGTGGACCAGCCCTAGGTAAAATTGTGAAGCTGACTTTTATTCTCTTTTCAATTCTTTCTCCTCCCTTTAAAAAAATTAATTGATGTTTTGTTTTTATATCACCTATATTTCCTAACAAATTCCTCCTTCTTATTCCTCTCCCTTCCCTTCCCAGTGAACCATCCCTTATAT
This sequence comes from Pseudochirops corinnae, assembly GCA_028646515.1. Taxonomy (NCBI): domain Eukaryota; kingdom Metazoa; phylum Chordata; class Mammalia; order Diprotodontia; family Pseudocheiridae; genus Pseudochirops; species Pseudochirops corinnae. The sequence continues at coordinate 4,831 of JAQQSV010006898.1, forward strand.
AAAAGAATAAAGAAGAGTTAGGGAAAAATTCAACAAAACTAACAACATAACAAAAAAAAAAAAACCTTAACATTGTATGAACCTTCCAAAGAAAATCTCCAAAGAAGCAGGGGGAAATACTTTCTTATGTCTCTTCTTTGGGGGCCAAACTTGGTCATTATATATATTTTCATGTCATTCACTTACAGTGGGTTTGTGGTTAGTGTAATTTCTGTTTACATTGCTGTAGTCCCTGTTTATCATTTCTTGGTTCAGTTTACTTTACTTTGCATCAGTTCAGATAATATTCCAAAACATTCAAGTACCATACCTTGACTGGTCACATCCCACCTACCTTGTTTCCAGTTTTTTGCTACTGCAAAAAACTGATGCTATAAATATTTTGGTATATATGGGACTGTTCTTAGAGTCATTGGCCTCTTTGCTCCTCTTCCTAGGTCCCCTTCCCTGTATCTGCCTCATGGCTTCCAAGACCTTCTCATATGAAGCACTATCAATACTGATTCTGGTCAGTCCTCTAGCTGCTTTCTCTGTCCCTCTTTCCTGTTCCATCTGAGCCTCACTAGATGAAGGCAGGAACCATTTCCTTTTCAGTATCTTATCCCCAACACTTAGTACAGTATCTTGCATCCACCTAATACAGTGCTTAATGTCATTTGTTTCATTTTAGTCTCTGTGTCTCAGTTTCTAAATATGTAAAAGAAAGAGATTGGAGAAAATTACCCAGATCTAGGTTTCTATAGTTACATCTTTAAGTATGCCTATTGTGCTATATGTTCAGCCATTCAAGTTACTGAATTTTGATTCAAATGCACTGAATAATAGAAAATTCAAGTCCCACCAGCTTCTTAAAGCCCTTTACAACTATTGTAGCCCATACTTATATTGAACTATTGAATAGTTTTTGAACCCTTGTCACACTTGTATTCAGGATCTAGCAGCTCTCAAGCTGTTTTGGGTGGGTTAGTTTTGTATCCTCAGCCAGATAATAAGGTATCTGAAAACAGGGACAACTATGCCTGACAACCCTTTTTGTATCCTATGGGCACCTGGTATAAAACTAGGCATCTAGCAGATACTCAACAAATACTTGTTGGTTTGATTTGATTCACTATAAGGACCATATCAATCAATCAGCATTTATTAAATCCCTGACTATATGCCAGGAGCACTGGAGCTGAAAAGACAAAAATATAACAGGTCCTATCCTCAAGGAACTTATAGTCTATAGGGGAAGATAGCATTTACACAGATAAGGATATTCAAAATAAGTATATACAAATGTAATGTAACTGAAGCCTCAAAACTCATTTGTATGGGACTCTTGTTAGTGGTAGAGATTGATTGCTTGACACTCCATGGCCTCATTGAGGGGCAGAGTTGATGAGAGTTGGAAAGAAGAAAAAGCCTAGTCTTCTGACTTTCAACTTTGAAAGAAAGAAGACAAGAAGCTCCAGATTCTCCTCAGGTCTCTGAAGGGAGAAAGATTCAAAGAAGAAGCTCATTTGAACAAAGTGCTATCTCTTCTACATGTCAGCTTCTTAAGTCTTTCTCTCCTTCTGGAGACATTAAGAGAGTGTAAAATGCTGTCTTCCTCTCAAAGCTGAAAGCCAGAAGACCAGCATCTTTCTTTTCTCCATTTTTACCAATTCTGTACGTCATACCACAAGCCAGGAGCACCAAGCAATCAGTCTCCACCAATAGTTACAGTAAGGGTCCATATGGAGGGAAGTACCAGCAGTTTGGAGAATCAGGGCTATGCAGATGTTTTACAGTATTAGATTATGGGATAAAAAGCATCAAAGGTCAGAGACAATGTGGAAATAGCTGTAGTCCATGCTATTTTGACCTACCAAGTGGTACTAGTGAACAGGTTAGGCTGAACTGTCAATCATCCCTTAGTTTCCTTTAGAGAAGAACTCATTCATTCCTCCCTTCTTAGAAGTGTGACTTTCTTCCTCAGCAACACCCTCCCAGTCACAAGTTTCTTCTTTATTCCACTCTTTGTTGGGAAACCAGTACATAAAGGGAGCAAGTAAGGGAAGTGGATCTCTGTTTCCCAGAGACCTAATGTCCTGTTGATATATTTCAGATGGGCTGGTTCTCCCTTTTCATTGTAGTGCTTTTGACTCTTGGGGTTCCCTTTTGCCTTCATGGCCAATAAGCCTTTCAGCAAATAGCCCAAATCACAATGGAAAAGTTCAGAATAAGGATCCTAGCTAGGATGCCATACTGGCTGATGACCTCTGATCTCTTATCTATCTCCAACTGCCTATTAGACATCTCATACTGGATGTCTTATAGATATCTTAAACTCATCATATCTACAACTCATTGTCTTTCCTCCCAAATCCTCTCCTCTTCCTAACCTCCCTACTGTTGAGGGTACTATCATTCCCTCAATCACCCAGGCTCATAATCTCCTTGTATTCTTCAACTCCTCACTTTTTCTCACACCTCCCCCTCACCCTGATCCTATCCATTTCCAAGGCCTGTTGATTTTACCTTCTTAACATCTCTTGTACGTGACTTTCTCTCCTCTAACACTGCTATCACAATGGTGCAGGGTCTTATTACTTCACACCTGGACCATTGCAATAGCCTTACCGTTGATCTCTCTGTCACGATTCTCTCCAATTCCAGGTCATCCTCAAAAATGTCTTTGACTTGTTTGCCCACGGTCAGTTTCCCCACCTGAGAATATCAGAATATACCATATATGTGGGTCTCTACAGATTTGGATAAAAGTGTCTTCAGCCCAGATGCAAGTAACTAGCTCATGCTATGTATTTGGATAAGTTGTTAGCCTTTATTTCACCCCACTGGAAGAATGAAAATAACATAGGATTATAATCCTAGAGCTATAAGGACCCTGAAAGGTCTTCTACTCCAAACTCCTTATTTCATAGATGAGGAGGTTGAGGCCCAGAGAGGTTCAATGACTTGAACAATGACTTGTTCAAGGACTCTCAGAGGGTAAGCACCAGAAGGCGGATTGTAACCCAGCTCTTCTCATCCTAGAGCAGTGGTTCTCAACCTTCCTAATGCCATGACCCTTTAATGCTCATATGTGGGCGTATCTGCATGTGGGTGGACCTGCCTGGAGACCGATAGAGGAGCAGTGTCTCGGTTCCTAAGACCATCAGAAATATGTGTTTTCTGATGGTCTTAGGCAACCCCTGTGACCCCTGTGAAAGGATAGTTTGACCCCCAAAGGTGTCGCGACCCACAGGTTGAGAACCACTGTCCTAGAACAATATTCTTTCCAATATGCTGTTACCTCACTCTAAGGACTCACCATAGCCATTTAATAATAAAATGATTCTTCATTCCTCTCTAATAAATCCGAACTTTTCCCCAGGGACCTCTACAGTTCCCTAGACTCATCATGTCCCACCACAATTTGGACTTTCTTGAGAGGGAAAAGCATTTGAGATCAATTGGAAGCCAAACCATAATCTACTGGACCTGTTGTTGTTTATCCTTCATTTTTGAAGAGGACCCAGTGATATCACAGGTGATGTCTTGACTTTTGTGTGAATTGGATTTAAGTGAGGTAAAGTTGAGCAAAGCCATCGGCCTCACTCTCTCCTCCTGAGTCACTGAAGTCTCAAGGCAAGACAAAAGTCAGGATGACTGGTGGCCTGGGATGCAGTGTATGACCTTAGTGTCTTTGATGCTTATCTAAGCTCTAAGCCCTCCACAGAGCCTGCTTTGGCCAAACACTCCATACAACCCATTGGTCTACACAGACTGAATAATTCGCTGGTGTGTCTTGGGATCTCAGCCCCTTTCTTTCTACATGTTCTCATTTGGAGACCTTATCAGTTATCACAGGTTCAGTGATCTCTATGCAGTCAACTCCCAGATTTATGTATCCAGGCCCAGTCTTTCTCCTAAGCTCCAGTTCTGTTTTACCAACTGCCAATGGAACATTTCCAATGTACTACAAGTATCTCAAGAATTAATATATTTAAAATAGAATTCATTCTCTTTTCCTTGAAACCCGCTCTTTCTCCAAACCAACATCCTTTCCAGGTACCTAAGTTCATGACCTTGACTCTTCACTCTCACTTATCCTACGTATCCAATCATTTGCCAGAATCTTGGTTCTATCTCCAGGGCATCTCTATTCCTTTTCTCCAATTATACACTCACTACCCTAGTGCAGACCCTCCTTACTTCTTCCCTGGGCTATTGCATTAGTATGATTTGGTCTCTTTTCTTCAAGCTTCTAATCCACCATGTAGCCACTAAAGTGATTTTCCTAAAGCACAAGTGTGACTTATCCATCTCCCACCTCTGTGCCCTTGTACTGGCTGTCTCCAGGCTTGGCATGCATTCTCTCCCCATCTCTTGGGATAACTGACTTGGGTCAAGTGTTGCCTTTCTACATGACACTTTTCCTGATTTCTCCCAGATATAATATCCTCCTTCCTTAACTACCTTATTTTAATTTTATAGATACTATGTATTTACTTATATATGTACGTTGTCTCCCTCCCCTCCATTAGAATGTATAGTTCCTGAGGATAAGGACTATTTTACTTTTGCCTTCGAATTCCTAGCACTTAGAACAATGTTTGACACACAGGGGGCATAGAATCAATGTTTGTTGATTGATTGGTTGTAGAGGGAATTTTGTTTAGGTGTTAATAGTCTATAATAGATGGCCATTAAAATGCCCTCCAATTTTGAGATTCTAAGGTTCTATTATCCCACCATTAATCAGGCCACCACAATAATTCAGATTACTTTGGAGTTTTCCATAGTATTTTTCCCAAGGCAACATTTGCACATGACTTGAGTTAACCAGACTGGAAAGGATCTTAAGATTGTTGCTTTAGAGGAAGAAGAGATCTTTGGAACAATCTACCTCAACTCCTTCATTTTATAGATGAGGGAACTAAAATCCAGAGGTTAAGTGGCTTGTCCCAGGTGACAGCTTGTAGAAGAATGAGGATTTAAATCCAGGTCCTCTGACTACTTGTCTAGTGCTCTTTTTAAAGGCTTTGCGTATGGGCTTAGGGATGGCTCATACCTGGTTTCTGAAGATGAGCTTCCCCAAGGTAAGAGATCATCATCAGAGTACTGTGCCACAGGCAATAAAGTGTTTTGGCCATAGCAAACCAAGAAGAAACCTCTATCAAGGTGTAAAGAGGTTGTCATCTACATGGAAGGAATGCCCACACTTAAGAAATCATAGCTCCTTGAGGAATTAAAGGAGAAGATTTCCATATTAGCAGTTCACCTTCCAAATGGGACATAGCAGAAAAGAAAGAGATGATTATTTGAATAAATATATATTCAGGCTTTCTTTTTTTTAATGAGGAAAACCAGGATATGGTATATAAACAGCCTAAATTTCTTGAATGGCAATGCAGTATACTATTTATAACATCGCCTCTGTCCTACTTAAGTTATGACTAATCCTAAACAATTAGAAAGTCAGATGACCGCATATTTAAAGAAACAAATGCCTCAGATACACAGAGGGTTATTCCTAACATCAGAAATTCTGAAGACCCGAAGCTGTCCTCATATATAATTACAGTGCCAATGAGCAACAGGTGGAGATGACGGTTTTAAGTAGAGGGCCACAGAACCAGACTTACTAATGGCAAAAGAAGAATGGGATCTTGGATTGGGAACAATCACCTTCCTCGCTCCTAACAGGGCAAAATTAAGGGGTAAGAAAGAGAAGAAAGGAAACTGGCTTCGTTGTCCCAGTATTTCTGATAGAAAAAAGGTAATGGTTCAATTTCTAACCAGCACATATATTCATTTCATATCTCCCCATACCAAGAAATGCCGGAAAACTGGAGCCTAGATCCATCACTAATATCTCTTTGATCTTCATGTCCCTGAGGTCTATAGGAGCCCCCAGATAAATGCTTCATAAAACTGTTCTGGGACAACATCTAAAACCTATCATCTCATAGCACTTCCTCCCTCTTCCCATCAAGTTTTTAATATTTTCTCCACAGTCAAAGCAAGTGCTCAGAATTGGCCTGATATATTTAGTGCCCCCTTTGTGGAATAACAGGATTATTTTTATCACTTTCCAATTCTCAAAAATCTGACCTGTCACCAGAGAACTTCTAAAAATATCAGTCTGCTAATATCCTTCGTCATTCCCTTCCTTGCCTACAGCTACGATACTGGAGATGGGAACTTACTTGTTTTCTGATCTCAGCCCTGGTTGTTTCATTCCTTCAAGGTGACGGGAGACTGAACAGTCATCTTAGGGAAGTGAGGGCATGAGAGGAAGTTTGCTTTGTCGTGTAAGGTTTTTTTTTTAACTTTTAACTTTCTCTGTAAACACATTTTTTCTTTTTTGCTTCTTCATCACTTGGGGAGTCCCAATTCTTCTGGGTACAGGACTTACAGTCAGGAGACCTGAGTTTATAACCTGACTCTGATACTTATTAGCTGTATGACAGTGGACAAGGCCATTCAATTCTCTGAGCATCAGTTTCCTCATCTGTAAAATGGAGCAGTAATACCTACATTACCTAACTCACAGGAATACTGTGAGCAAGACTCTTAGTAAACTTTAAGGTGTTATAAAAATACGAGGTATTATTATAGCAAAAGATCATAGAAAACAGCCTCAGTCCTAGAAGAAGCTTTTAGTGAGGACCACAATCCCTTGGTTTCAACCAAGCTAATCTACCTGCTGCCTCATTCCCTACTCCTTCCATATACACTTATGCCTTGATAATTCCCATCGTTAAGTCTTAGCCTCTTGGAATATCTTCCCAACTACGGCTAATTCACATACATCACTCTTTTCAAAATCTGGGTCTAAATTTGACTGTTCCAGGAAGCCTGCCCAGATTATACCACCCACACTCATTCCTTTACTATGTGTCCCACTAATACTCTGGTGTTGCATTTGTTGTATGTTCTTCTTTGTTGGTATGTTGTTTTGCAGCTATTATCAAGTATGTCATGAATAGTTGTTTTGAATGCCAAAATTAGATTCCAAGTTAGAGAAGGTTTTCTCTTTTATATACTTCCATAGTATTACATAGGATACAATACATAGCATAAAATAAAGTATTTGGGGCACAACAGACATTTTATTAATAGTAGAACTAAATTCCTTGAGGGCAGGGTCTATTTTATTTTTATCTTCGTATCTGTAGTGCACAGAAGCCTGGCACATAGTAGGCATTTAAGAAATACTTATTATACTTTACTACCCTCAGTGGACTCTACAATCCAGCAAAATACTGACCCTCTTACTGTTTCTTGCTGACGATCTCCTGATTCCTTGCCTTTTCTTTTAAAAAATTTTTTATTTATATATTTTTTAATATTCTTTTCATTTTAAATTGAATTCCAAATTCTCTCCCTCCCTTCTACCCTTCTCCCACCCACTGAGAAGGCAAACAAAATGTGCAATCATGCAAAACATATTCCCACATTAACAATATTCGCAAAAAAGAGTGAGAAGATTATATTTCAATTTGTACTCAGAGTTCATTGGTTCTCTCTGAGGAGGTGGATAACTTTTTGTTCTGGTTTTTTTTTTTTGAGGAGGGAAGGCAAGGCAACTGGGGGTTAAGTGACTTATCCAAGGTCATGCAGCTAGTATCAAATGTCTGAGGTAAAATTTGAACTCAGGTCCTCCTGGCTCCAGAGCCAGCGCTCTATTCACTGCACCATCTAGTCACCCCATCTTTTTTTCATCATGAATCCTTTGGTCTTGGATCATTGTATCAATCAGAGTACACAAGTCTTTCACAGTTGATCATCATTATGACATTGCTGTTACTGTGTACAATGATCTCCCACTTCTCACTTTACTTTGCATCAGTTCATTTAGGTCGTACTATGATTTTTTCTGAAACCACTGTCCTTATCATTCCTTACAGCACAATAGTATTAGATCACAATAATATGTTCAGGTACTCCCCAATTGATGAGCATCTCTTCAATTTTGAATTCTTTGCCAACACACAAAAAAAGAGCTGCTACAAATATTTTTGTACATATAGGTCTTTTTCCATGTTCCTTTTATCTCTTTTGGATACAGTGATATTGCTGGGCTTAAAGGGTATACATAGTTTTATAGCCCTTTGGGGCTTGTTGTAAATTGTTGTCCAGAATGGTTGGACCAGTTCACAACTCCATCAACAATTCATTAGTAACCCTATTTTTCCACATCCCCACCTTCAGTTGTTATTTTCCTTTTCTGTCATATTAGCCAATCTGATAGATGTGAGGTGGTACCTCATAGCTGTTTGAATTCGCATTTCTCTAATCAACAACGATTCAGAACATTTTTCATGTGACTATAGATAGCTTTGATTTCTTCTTCTGAATTCCTTGCTTTTTTCACTTGCTGTCCACTATGCCTGGAATGCTCTCCCTTTTCTCCTCTGTCTACTGGATTCCTTCAAGACTCAGTTCATATCCCATCTTCTGCAAAAGGTCTTATGCACTTCCTGATAATGTTTTCCCTCAGAGATATCCTACATTTATACTATCTCTATATCTCTTGTGTGTACATTTATTTGCATGCTGTTTCCTCCACTAGAAGGCGAGCTTGAAGGCAGGAATCATGATCTCAATTTTCCTTGTACACTCAGGGCTTAGCATAGCACCTGTCATACAGAAAGCACTTAATAAATGATTTGTGACTGACTAGTTGAAAAATGAAAACTGAAAGATTCAGTCAAATAAGATGTTTGTTATCATGCAGTCAAACCTTCATTGAATTCAACCTTTTTGATTTGGTCAAGCTTGATACACATGAGTAGATGAAGTCAGTAGTTGTAAACACTTATAAATAAACTATTAAAATTTTTCTAACAATTCATAGTAAAAGAGTTGTGGTCTTTTGGATGAAATTCTATGTTTTGGAAGAGAATGGTTAATTAATTCAGTTATTAATAGCCATTTATTAAATGCCTACATATATAAAGCCCTGAATTTCGAGTAAAGTATATAGCTGTCTGTTATTGAAACTTATAGACCACTTTCCCCTGTAAGCCTTGGCAAACCCTTTAGGCTATATTTTAAATTTTCAATCATTGTTCTTTTTTTTTTTTCATTGACTTGTTTACTTACTTTCAGTTTACAAGATTCAGTTCCACAATCCCTTGAGTTTCAGATTTTCTCCCCTCCCTTCCCCCCATGGTTTCCTTGCAAACAAGTATAGGATGTGCAAATACTTTCACATTGTACAATAGTCTGGTTGTATAGAAGGGTTGTAACCAATGAGTGAACAATGGGAAAAAACGAAACAAAACCAAACAAGAAAAAGAACAATAGCATGTATTTCTTCAGTCTCCATTTAAACTCTAGTCTTTCTAGAT
>JAQQSV010006899.1:0-14157 GCA_028646515.1 Pseudochirops corinnae
AACTGAATCTTGTAAACTAAAAGTAAATAAACAAGTCATTGGAAAAAAAAAAAAGAAATTCATTCCTTTAGGTCAAGGTTTTGATCCCAATTCAAAGGTACATCACAAATGCTTGTTGAATGACTGGAAAAGTAACACTTTGAAGCCATTATGAATCATATCTTAGGATGAGAATGAGTTTTTTTAGATCCTTTCTTCAGTCAGTCCATAAGTGTGAGCCTTGGTGCAAAGTGCTGGGAATCCAAATACAAGCAGAAAGATAATCTTTGCCTTCTAGGAGTTTACATGCCAATGAGGGAAGCCAGCATGTAAAGGGAAGCTGAAAAAGCTGGTGTGGGAAGGAAATGAAAGAAGGTACTCAAGTGTTGAGACTACATTGAGGATTCTAGATTGCAGCTTCATGGGAAAAAAGAGATGGTTGGACCAAGGTTCCCCTTTAAATGAAGGCTCTGAGAGGTGCCATCTTGAGTGTACTTCTGAGGTTTGAATTCTAGGACTGAAGGCATCCTCCAAAATGAGGAGTTTTGGGGGGCATGATGGAGGCATCCAGATTGTGACCTGAGAGTGGGTTTTTATATGGAGGTGCAAAAGTGGCAACAAGGAATGACAAAGACAGAAAAAGGCCATCAACTCCACCTACATCTCAAACTGAAGCCTGAACTTCCCTGGCTCCCAGTTTTCTTGGCACAGTTTTTAGCAGAGAAGTGACATGTCCCAGGGGGTTCATTTAAGGTTTTGAGAAGAAATTCTTGGTGGTATCTGTGTAAAATAATGAATTATTCTGCTGGCAGGACAACCAGTACTTGTTTTTGCTCTTGTGAAAAAGCCCAAGTCTAGTGCTCTACAAAGGAATGGGAAGTGTGGGATGTCATGGGGGCAGCTACAAAGGAGCTGGAATGTCTTCTCACACTTCCAGGGGTCACTCACTAGGCACAGAGATGCCATTGAGCCGGCTTCACAGAGATGCTGGGAATGCTTTTCAAGGAAACACTGGGCTGCCCTGAAAGCAAACTGAGCTAGCACTGACTCACTTATCTATACTGTGGAGAGGATGCTTGGGTAAAAAGAATTTAAAGGTCACCCAGCAGCCCCCTTTTTAAGAGCCCTAGTTTCACTGCTCTCCTTCCCACCTCCATTTATCCAAAACAGTTAATGGGGAGGAAATAGCAGGATACAAATCAGCATCTTTCTTCTCTCATCCTTCTTTAGAGAAGTGAGAATCAGTAGATAAATTAGCATAAAAGAGAAGTAAAAAAGACAAGGAAAAGAATCAATGAATTCCTGTATGCAGTGAACACACTGAGCATGATGTTTTTCATCCATGAATTGAGTTGATGATATAAGTGGTAGTATTTTCCCAGGGTTTTTGTGAGAATCAAATGAAATAATTTGAAATGTACAATGTTTTGTAAACCTTAAAGAGATATATTTAAATGTCAGCTATTCTTATCACCAGCAGCAGCATTATTAATCTGTTAGAAGAAACATCACAGAGGGTTAGAACTGAAAAGAACCTCAGAGACCATTTTGTACAATCCTAGCATTATATAGGTGAGGAAACTGAAGTCCAAAAGTGCCTTGCTCAAAATCACATATACATATGTGTATATGTGTGTGTTTGCCACATATACATCCCTAAACAAACTGTACAAGCTGGGAAACAATCCTCTGAGTACAGGAAGAATAGAAAGATTCTAAGAGTTGTGGACAAGTTTAAAAAAAAAAATAACAAAGCTAAATGAGTCTAAAACATATTGATATTAATTAGCTAATTCATTCATGAATTGATTCATTCATTCAACAGATGGTAGCATGCTAAAGTGATATTCCCACTCCACTTGACATTATTTGAGTCTTTCTTGCTATATATACTCTCATCAGTTCTTGGCTCTGCATTTTAAGGAGGCATGGAGAACTTTGAGAAGAACAACAAAAATTATTAAAGGTTTTTAAAACAGAGCCTATTAGGACAGGCTAAAAGTGTTAAGATTGCTTTATCTATTAAGAAGTCTAAATCTTTTGGTTACTAACAGCTCTGAAACTTCATAGTTGTATGATTTTGAGCAAGTTAGTTCTCTGGGCCTTTAACTATATTATCTGCAAAATAAGGGTGATAAAGACTAGAGCAGTGGTATCAAATTCAAATAGAAATGGAGGTCACAAAGTGGTCCATAAGGATCTCTACAGGCCATATAATGAGTTAGAAAACCACAAATTATTTCTGTTTTATTGCATTTTTATTTATTTTGTTAAATATTTCCCAATTACATTTTAATCTGGTTCAGGCTATACTTGGGAGTGTTGTGGGCTCTATGTGGCTAAGGCAGAAGGTTTACCACCTCTGGACTAGAGTATCTCTTGCATCCCTTCCAACTCTAACATTTTATAGTTCTATGAATCCATCATATCCCATAGAATCTTTAAGAGTTGAAAGGGATTTCAACACGAAATGTGACAAGTGGTCATTCATAGTCTGCTTTTAGAATTCTCTCAAAGGAAACTCACTATTTCCTGTGCCCATTCCACTTTTGGACAATTTCCTCATTGTTAGAAAATCATTCCTTATATCAAATATAAATTTTGCCTTTTTTGCAACTTTTGCACCTTGCTCCTCACTGTCATCTAGAGTCAAACAGAGCAAATCTAATTACTCTTCTACGCAATGTCCTTTAAATACTTAAAAACTGCCTTTATATTCCTTCCCAAGTCTTCTCAATTGGTAATCTGTTTTGATGAACAAAAGAAAATGGATCTAAATTACTGCAGGAGAAATAGAACTTAGAGGTAGGAAGAACTTCCTGAAGGAGACCTATCAAAAACCAGAAGTTGCTCAGATCTTCAAAAATATGGTATAGCGCCCCTTTGGATACTACCATTGCAAATCTGTCAGAAGGCAAGGGAGCTAGATTATAAACGACCTCTAAAAATAATTCTACTCTGACATTTTCATTGTCAAATATTATTTATTAAATGCTTGCTCTATACCAGGCACTCTACTAAGTACTGGAACTGTAGCTTTGACTGAATGAAAACTTACCTCTACAAGCATATATAGAGACAGTAGTGTGATTCCAAGATTATAGAAAATGAGGATACCCCTGAGAGAAAGTGCAGGCCTGTTCTTCATATACTTGTTACCCAACCATATGGAAAGTAGATATATTACAGTAAGGAAAAAAGTAGGAAGGTAGGAGTCCAACATGAGCCATCCTCTGACCCGAGCATCTGAAAAGAAACACACACACACAGATTACTGAGTAAGAAAGCTAAGTAGGACTTGCTGAATTTGATGGTCTCTATCCCAAAGGATGTAAAAATTCACTTGGGAGAATACTTAGGTCAAAGATATAAGGAAAAGGGGCGGCTAGGTGGTGCAGTGAATAGAGCACCAGCCCTGGAGTCAGGAGGACCTGAGTTCATATCCAGCCTCAGACACTTACTTAACACAAAAAACTAGCTGTGTGACCTTGGGCAAGTCACTTAACCCCAAATGCCCTGCCTTCCCCTACAAAAAAAAAGCAAAAAAAAGACATAAGGAAAAAAAGTAAATGATCTTTACATTTCAGTTTAAATGTCCCAAAAATTCCAATGTAAGTGTTCTGAAATTATATGCCCTTCAATGTAAGAAACAACTTAATGCCAATCCCCGATCATATTGTATACAATGATAAGTCCTATCTATACAGTGCTGAAGGTTTACGAAATGCTTTAGTCTGGCAACAATTGTGCAATAGGAGGTAGTGCAAGTCTCATTATTCCCATTTTAGAAACAAGGAAATTGAGACTTTAAGAGGTTAGTGACTTCCCCATGGAGCCAGTATTCAAACTCAGATCTCTGGAATCCAAGTCTTCCACTCTTACCTCACTAGATGACAGAAAAAAAAATTGTTTTTATAGTTAAAAGTCAATGTGTGCTAAGTACTGAAAGCTAATGACAGCACGGTAGAGAAGGAGAGTTAAATATTTCATTTTTGATAAAAAAGAATGCAGGGTGATTAACTCCATAAATTAACCCTGTCTCCCAAAAGGAATATCATTTAATATGGCAATCTGTATTGAAAACTTTCTTGTCTAACATTTAAATGATAAGACCACAGTTGGTAGAAGAGAAAGTAAACTTCCTGCATGCTGAAATTTCATTTTTTGTAAGAAGAAAAATTATAGTTATTTATGTGCATAAACCATTTAAATGAATAAAAAGGCAAAAGGAGTGAAAATCTATATTTTAAGGAGATCTACTGAAATAGCTAAGGCAACTGATAATACATATTCTTTTGAAAAGGTATTATGTGCCAAATATTATTTTTCTATGATAATTTCTTATGTTTCTTCTGTATTCATTCAACAAAACACTCATTAAATACCACTGTGTTAAGTGCAGAGATATTACACCTAGTCCCTAAGTTCATGATGCTTACAGGCTACTGAGGAAATAAGATGTAAACATATAACTATAACATAACACTTACATTGTAAGAAGGCTTATAAAAAAGCACAGTATGTGTCAGAAGCCATTTTTGCTGGAGAATAGAATGCATAAAAGGTACTAATATGAACTAGACTAGAAAAGTAGTGTGGTGTCAGAATGTGAAAACCTTTGAATGCCAGACCAAGGAGTTTGAATTTCATTTGGGACACAGTAGAGAGCCATTGAAGGCTTTTGAGCAGGGGGCATTCTTACCAGATCTATGTAGAAGAAAAATGATGCCTGCAGCAGTTTTCAGGATGGCTGAGAGTGAAGAAAGAATTGGGGAATGACTTACTTATTCTCATAAATTTGAATTAACTCTCTACATATTTTGGCAATGGGACCTTTATTAGAGAAATTTGATGTAATTTTTCCCCAGTTAATTGTTTCCCTTTTAACTTAGCATTAATGGATTTGTTTGTGGAAAAACTTTAATTTTATGTAATTAAAATTAGTCATTTTATCTTCTGTAATCCTCTCTATCCCTTGCTTGATCATGAACTTTTATTCAATCCATACATCTGATAGGCACTTTTTTTCCATGTTTCTCTAATTTGTTTATGATATAACCTCTCATATCTGGTTCATGTAACTGTTTGGAATTTACTTGGTATAAGGTATGAAGTATTGGTCTAAATAGAAATTCTTTCATATTGCTGTCCAATTTTCCCAACAGTTTCTGTTAAATAGTGAGTCCTTATGCCAGGAGCTGTTTCGAATGTATAAGAATAAAAGCAATTCCCCAAATGATAAATAGTCTAAGGACATAAATAGCTTTCAAAAGGGGAAACCCAGGTTAATCACTAATTTGGTTAATCACCAAATCACCAATAATTATAAAAAGACAAAGGAACTAATGAGTTCTACCTCATACCCATCTGTTTGGCAAAGAAGAAAAAAGAAGAAAACGATGAGTTGTTGGGAGGACTCAGGAAAAATAGGCACACTGATTGACTTGTGAATGAGTATGGAGAACAATTTGGAGTTATTCACAAAAAGTTCCTAACAGTATTTGCCCTTTAACTTAGCTATACAATTTCTAGCTCTAAGCTAAACATATATATTTGCCACAACTCTTTCTTTCCATAATCTGGAAACTAAAGAGATGCCCATCAACTGGGGAATGGCTCAACAAACTGTAGGATATTAATGTGATAGAGTACCGTTTAGCTATAAGAATTGAAGAAATAGATAATTTCAGAGACATAGAAAGTATGAATTGATGGAGAGCAGGGTAAGCAGAACAAGAAGAACAATTTATGTTATAACATCAATGTTATAAAACAAGTTATTTTGAAGACTTTTATATTTTTCTGATGAAGAATGAAATGAGCAGAAGCAAAAGAACAATTTATATAGTAATAACAATACTGTAAAGACAAACAACTTTGAAAACTTAAGAACCATGATCAATACAATGACTGACCATCTGTGATTCCAAATGATGATGAAATGTGCTGTCTTCTGACAGAGGATTTAGGGGGCAAAATAAGATGTATAGGTCAGCTAGGTGGCACAGTGGATAGAGCATCAGGCTTGGAATCAGTAGACATGAGTTCAAATCCAGCCTCAGACACTTACTAGCTGTGTGACCCTGGGCAAGTCATTAATCCTGTTTGACTCAATTTCCTCATCTGTAAAATGAGCTGGAGAAGGAAATAGCAAACAAGTCTAGTTGGTTGATTGATTCTTGTTGAGCCAAGGTACACTGTATCTGACTGTGACTGATCAGACCAATAAGAGCTTAGAAGACTCTACTACAGATTGAGCACAAATGGTCCACATGGACATTTGGAGTTGAGATGTCTCTAAATTTGTGCATCTCATGGTTCTTTTGAGCTACTGCAATTCTGCTTTGCTTATGGAGCACAGTGTCCTCTTTGATGTGGGCACACCATACTGGGCAGTCCTTTGCCAGTGTCTCCTACATCATGCAGTTGATTCCAAAGTTCTTCAAAGAGACCCTGAGAGAGTCCTTGTATCACTTCTGATTTCTGTGTGAATGTTTGTCTTGTGTGAATTCTCCATGATACAGTATTTTAGGCAAATTTACATTTGGTATTTGAGAAATGTGGCCAGTCTATCAGACTTGTGCTCTCTGTAGCAGAGTTTGAATGGATGCCAGATTGGTTTGAGAAGGGACCTCAGAGTCTAGTACTTTATCTTGCCAACTCACCTTGACATCTTCCTAAGACATATTTCCTGGCATGACGTGGGGAGACTGTCTAGGTTTCACAGGCATATAACAATGGGGTCAACACAATGGTTCTGTAGACTTTCAGTTTGATAGGCAATCTAATACCTTATCTCACCCACATTTTCCTTTCAAGCCTCCCAAACACTGAGCTAGCTCTGGCAATGTGTACATCAATCTCATCATCTATGTGCACAACCCTGGAAAGCATAGTACCAAGTATAATGGCAAGCAAAGAAGTACTTAGCACCTTGTTTCAGCTATTTCATTATTTAGCATGTTGTTTCAGTTCAAGTTTCTTTTAAGCCTTGCCCATGATTATATCAAGTCTTTGTTAAGAAACAGAACTTGTGAACCCCACAACTTTTGAACCCCTGTTGCTGATGCAACAGGAAGGGGTAGAACAGGGAGGAGTTAATGACCATATATAAGGAGAAGCCCAAGCTGGGAGAGAGCAGAATTCAGAAGAGAGCACTTGTGGTGGCAGAATTGAGAAGGGGAACTTTGTGGTGGCAAGGCACTCTGTTTGTCTGTTCTGTCTGTGATTTTTGTTTGTGATACTTTGTACAGAAGCCCTGGGACCTTACTAGAAGCCCTGAAAGAGGATTTTCTTGTTGTCTGTTTACAGAAGTCCTGGAGGAGGGTTTCAAAGGTTCTGGAACTTTACTGATGATTTGTGTTGACCTGTTGGACCTTGTCTGTGGGTCTCTGCTGATTTCACAGGCAGATAGTGAATTGATGATGGTGCCAGCAATGTGTATGAATGTTGTTTTGCCTCTCTTAAGCTTTGTCTTCCCAGAAACAGAAACTGTGAAGGATTTGAGGTGGACTGAACACTGTGAGCTTCAATATGGAACTAGAACTGGATGAGGAACTGGACAAGGAGCTGGACAAGGAACTGGATGAGGAGCTGGAAGAGGATCTGAGAGCTGCCTACCTTTGAATCCAGGTGACAGTTGGGTAGATTCAGGCAGGAGCTGGGCCTGTGGAAGAGGAACCATGGGATCTGAGAGCCAGCTTAAAGTCAAGATGAAAAGATCTCTCCTTGGGTACTTAGTGCTAACTGAGAAGATCATGATTTACTGTGGCCCACGGGTGGGAGAACTTTGTACTCTATATCTTGTACCTCTTAAGGATGATTGAGTTAAGGATGATTGGAAACTAATCTACCATTAAGAAGACTTTTTGACTGAGAGATTAAGACAATGTGACCTAGGGGTGGAGAACTTTGACCTTTGTACTTTGTGTCAATAAGGAGGCTTGCTCCTTAAGGATGATTGAGTTAAGGGCTTAGTGAATGATATCTGACCACTGTGGTGAAAACTATGTGGCCACTTTAATGATAACTTGTTATATTATAACACTGTGAATGCTGTACTTTGGTTTCTGTGAATGTTTTGCTTTAATTTACTGCTGAATAAATAGAGAGTTCACTATACTGTATAATCAGAACCTTAAAGCTGTTCACAGAAGCAGTCCTCTGGAAAGCTCCTCATGTTTGGCTTTACACCAAAGTGAGTGAATTTA
This sequence comes from Pseudochirops corinnae, assembly GCA_028646515.1. Taxonomy (NCBI): domain Eukaryota; kingdom Metazoa; phylum Chordata; class Mammalia; order Diprotodontia; family Pseudocheiridae; genus Pseudochirops; species Pseudochirops corinnae. Next base: position 8,190 of record JAQQSV010006899.1, read on the forward strand.
TCCACAGCATTCAAAATTTCTCCATTTGCTGTAACCACTGGTTCTGTATGGATGGTGTGGTGCTGGGCTGGTGGAGAACCTATTCTTTCTTGGTATTAATTGTTAGGCCCAAATTAGTATGAGAAGCAAAGAGTCAATTCATACTTCTTTGTATCTCAGTCTCAGAGGCTGGTATTGCATGCCCAATCATCTGTGAACAAGAAATCATGCACCAACTGTCTCTCCACTTTAGTCTTGGCTTGTAGTCTTTTTAAGTTAAATTATTTACCCATCAGTTCAGTAGCTGACTTTGATGTCATTTTAACCCCATATGGAGTCATGAAGAGTTAGACATGATGGAACAACAACAACAACAACAACAACTTGAGATATTTATTTTTAGAACATAGTCAATGAAGGAATATGTTTTACTTTACTATGCATATTTATCACAAGGAATTTATTTTTCCTTTTATTTCTCTGTGGACTGTGGGGGGGGGGAGATAATAGATTTCTGTTAAATTTTTTTAAAGAGTGGGAGTAGGAAGACCCTTTAAGAGGATATTACAATAGAAAAGAAGGATGTTAATAAAGAGTTATATTAGGGTAGTAGCAATGAAAATTCTGTTTTCAAAAAGGAAGGTGATAGATGCAAGATATTTTTCAACAGAACTGATAGAACTTGGAAACTGATTATATAAGAGAAATGGGGAGAAATAAGAGTCAAAAATAACCTCACAGTTTTGGACAGAAAAGAGTCGGTTGTGCCATACATAGCAAAAGTTAAATCATAAGGAGTTAGTTTATGGGGAAATATAACAAATTTGATTTTAGGCACTGAGTTTGAGGTGGCTATGGAGGATCCTGAAAGCAATTGACAATTTGATTCTTTTAATTACAAAAAGAAGCAAGGTTATCTGTATAGGAAAGGCATTTGAAGTCACTTCATGAATAAGATTGTCAAAGGACAGAATGTTTAGGGAGAAAAGAAAAAGGCCAAAGATGGTCCATCAATGAATATATTTAATGAGGAGTTGGGATGAGGATGTGATATCAGCCAAGGGGGCAGAAAAGGAGAAAAAGAGGAGAGAGGGGAGAAAAACCAAGATAATGAAGGATCTCTAAGCTGGAGCAGGAGAAAAAGATTCATTAGAAGAGAGTGGTCAACCATGTTGAATAGACACCAAAACAGGCCACTGAATTTTACAATTATGAGTCAGTGGTGACCTTTGAGAGAAAAAAAAAGTTTTAATAGAGGGCTTCAGGTCCTAACCTAGTGTTGATGACATAGCAGGACCTCAACAAAGAAAAAATCTGGCTACCAGACAAAAAAATCACTTCATTTACTCACATAGGGCTCTTCTATGACTATACTGAAATAAGTGTAGCTGTACCGTTTTGCCATTAGATAGGGCTATAAAAGCTGGCTGTCTCTCCTTCAGAAGTCTCCATCTGTTCTGAAGAAGTTATGTTGACCCCTTTATCACACCACTTGGACTAAGAAGTCATAAAATTTTATAGACCTTAGAGATTGTGGGTTCTATTAGTCATATTTCTAAGCAGATTAGGGTAGCTTCCTCCTCATTTCCAGGTATGCAGGGAATCTCCTGTGTCGTCTAACATTTAGCTCACACTTTTTACATTTTTAGAAAGATGAGAAGAAATGGTAGTGACCAAGACCCTGGAAACTCTTTGAAATAATATGAGAATTCACCCAGCCTGTTTTGTGAAAGTCATCTGATTCTGGCTGTCAATTTTATGATTGTCTGGCTACAAATGGAAATCTTATCAAAAAAAAGAATAAAGCCCAGTAAAGTAGTTATATCTCTAACCTTAACTGATTTCATATCACCACAAATTTCCAAATCCCAGGAGATGGGGCAAGTTAAATTTGAGTTATGTCCTAAGACATTAGTGTTTAAGGTAAGTTTCAAACAAAAACTACAGCATCATCAAGAAATTCTAAATCTACTTACTTTACAGATGTAAATGAGAAATGTGGGGCTTTGGTGATTATGTTAAAGGAATACAGTAATCACCTATTGTATTCTATATAACAACCTGGAATGGTTTAGATTAGACTGATATTGGAGCAGGGGTGTGCAATAAAGGTCTTCTGGGTAGCTCCTTCAGTTCTATGATTCTGAAAAGAGTGGGAGAAAATCCATGCTAATATACTAGACAGGCAGGTGTTATGATGGTTAAGAATACTGAACTGGAAGTCAGGAAGATCTATGTTCAAATGTCACCTCAGAGAGTAGCTATATAACCTTAGGCAAGTCCTTCAGTTTCCTCATCTATAAAATGGGGAGAATAAGTGCACTTCCCTCAAAGGATTGTTGTGAGGATCTTATGAGCTAACGTGTATAGTGCTTTGCAAACCTTAAAGTGCTATATAAATGCTAGCTATTATTATTTTTTCACATTGAACGAATAAAGCATTTATTAAGCATTTACTACTTACGAAGCACTATACTAAGCCCTGATGATACAAAGAGAAAGGTGAGACAGCCCTGCTTTCAAGGAGTTCACGTTCTAAAGGGAGAGACAAGGCATGGATGGTTTCAGCTATGAGTCAGAGGGAAAAGTCTTTAGGGTGAAGTGGAAAAGCAGATGGTGATGCCTCTTCTTGAATGTTACTCACTGTTAAAACCATATCTGTTTCTGATATCAAACCATTTGACAGTGCTAAAGACTTGGGTGACAAAGACCTTTCCTTTCTGGGTCTTCAGGAGCTGTGGCACCTGCAGGAGCAGCTGCATCTTCACAGGGGTTGCTTTGCAGGATGATGGCTGAGGATGCTGGTCTGGAAGTGTAGCTGGTATTTTGCCCTAGGCTCTTGGGTCCTGGGCTGGCTCCATCAGGATCTGAGGGGAGATGAGAGTCCAGGGGATGGTGGTGGTGGTGGTCTAACCTGGCTGGCACATGCTACCCACCTCTTCTCCCTTATGGGGCCTTGCTGCTTTGGTGAGGCTGGCTCACCTGCTCTGTGTGTGGCAGTGTGTGGCAGTGTGGGGGGGGTGGGAGGGGGGAGGCTGGCTCCTGCTCCAAGGAGTCACTTTCCCAGATGATAGCTATGAGGAATGGGGTGGAAGCAGAACTGGTGGTCTGGAAATTGCTGCCATTCCCAGGACTCTTGTGCTTTTCTGTTTGTAAGAGTTGGTTAACAGCTGTTGCTGGTGGTGATGAAGAAGGTAGGCCCCTTCTCCACAAAAAATTCCTGCCTCAGTGATGGTTATGGGGTTGGGATAGAGGCAGGCCTCATGGTATGGATGGAATTACTGATCTTAATGGTCTTAGGTACAGGCTCCTGGGCTGTCTCCATCAGGGTCTGGGGGAAAATGATTGTCAAGGCAGTGGTGATAGTTTGACCTGCCTGGCACCTGCTGCCTCTTGACTCCTTCAGGATGCCTTGCTGCTTCAGCAAAGCTGGTTTGCTTTTCCTGTGTGTATTAGGTGCAGACAAGGCACTACATTGGGGAAATGACCTCTAAAACACCGGTTTCTCAGTCTTTTGAGATCTCACACACTGAAACTATAAAAGTTTTGCTAATTATTTAGTCCCCAAAGTCCTAGCATGATCATAGGAAGAAAGGAATATAGACAGATTTAATGGAATGGTATTGGTCAATATTCCTTCTACATTCATACCTAAGTTCTAATCTACATAAGACAAATCACAATGCACTGCCAGTGCTGATGTCAAGCAAAGTGCAGAGTATAGATTTTATGCAAGATGCAGAACAGGAAGTAACTGGTGGAGGCAAGCAGACAGTAGCATATGGGGTTGGCATTTGGAAATCAATCTGATTCTATGTCAGAGATTTGGAAATCAACAAATATTCAAGTAGCATTTACTAGATGCTAGGCTCTGTAGAGGATGCAATGAAACATGACATATTTTTCACTACAAACAGCTTACTATCTAGTATTAGAAACAAAGCAAAGTTAATCAACAACACAAGAATTAAATAGAAATACAATATACAAGGCATATCATATGGCAGTATATAATTAATTACCAAATAAATAAATGCTATAAGTTCAGAGAAAAGAGAGATCATTGTGCATTGGAGTAGTTGAGAAGACTTCCTGAAGGAGGTAGTCCTTGTACTAGTCCTTGAAAAAGAAGCGGGATTTTAGATTAGGGGAGAGAAAGGGTAAGGAAATTGTAGGCAGTGTTGGGAACAGAGGGAAAAGGGAAGGAAAGAACAAAGTAAATTCAGGAAAAAGTGAATAGACCTGTTTGGATGCACTGGAGGATTTATATCAGTGATCCTGGAAAAAAAAAAGACTAGAGAGGTCAAATGGGGCCAGGCTATGGAAAGCTCAGAATGCCAGATTACATAGTATGAACTTTATCCCCTAGGCCAGGGTTAGGGAACCTGAAACCTTAAGACCACATGTGTTCTTGTAGGTCCTCAACTGCAGCCTTCTGACTGAATCCAAACTTCACCAAACAAGGCCCTTTGTTCTGTAAAACTTGGACTCTGTCAAAAGACACATCCAAGCACCTAGAAGGCCATATGTGACCTTGAGGTCACAGGTTCCCTTTAGGAACCCATTGAAATCTTTTTTAAAAACCACCTAAAAACACCCCCTCCACCAATCCTCTGGGTTATTGACAAGAAGTATTTTCAAGTTAATTTGGACAGATTTGAGCATGTGTGTGTGTGTGTGTGTGTGTGTGTGTGTTGGGGGGGGATTAAGAGGCAGAGAGACCAAACAATAAGCTATTATTGTAATTCAGATCTGAACTAATGAAGGTCTGGACTACAATGGAATAAAAGGAAGGAATGAATATGAAAGATAAAGCAAGGAAGAATTGATATTTTTGGTGATTGATTGGGGGCCAGAAAGGTCAAAATTGATGACAAAAGATTCAACCTGGATTATTAAGGAAATGGTGCCATTAAAAGAAATTTGGAAAGATATTTTTAGAGGAACACAAAATGTTTGGTGTTAAAACATGAGATATATAAGAGGAAACTGAGTCCTGAGAGGACAGGGATGGCTACAGCTTTGGGAGTCATTTGGTAGTTGAAGTTGTAGATAAGAATGAGTGAGTGGATATATAGAAAGAAGAGCAGAAAACCAGTGACTAAACTTTGGGAAATAGAAGACAGGAAAAGAAAGATAATCCAGCAAAGAAGACAAAGAATAAGTAGTTACAGGGGGAAAAAGAACTGTGTGATTGAAAGTTGGTAAGGATACCTTGATCCAATTGATTCTTACCCACTACAGGTAACAGAGATAACTAGACATCAATGTATTAAATGAAGTACAAAGAAGTATCTATACTCCATTATGTTTACAGAATGTGAAGACTTTTTCCTTGATGGAATTAGAAGAGTAGTTTGCCACTGACTGGCTGAATATTGACTTTAAAGTGGCCTTTAAAGAACTAGCTGGCCAACTTGCCAACTCTTAACACAGTGGAAGCTGGAGAGCTTTGTGGAATGCTACCCCTGGAAAGCTAGAGGACAGCAAACCACGTAGAAAAAAAGAACAGCTATGAGAGAAAACTACTCTGTCTTTCCCCTTATGCCTTCACCAGAGGGCAGTGTCAGAGAAGAGGATTTCTATTCCCTCAACCATATCAACTATGGCACTTTACATCAGAACTACTTGCCAGCCCAAAGAGTATAAATAATTGTATACCCTTTGACCCAGCAATACCACTGTTGGGGTTATATCCCAAAGCGATCACAGAAGTGGGAAAAGGACCCATGTGTACAAAAATATTTATTGCAGCTCTCTTTGTGGTTGCAAAAAACTGGAAATATAGGAGATGCCCATCAATTGAGGAGTGGCTGAACAAGTTATGGTATATGAATGTAATGGAATACTATTGTGCTATAAGAAATGGGAAGGAGGTGGACTTACTAATTACCTGGAGAGGCTTATACAAATTGATGATAAGTGAGAAGAGCAGAACCAGGAAAAATTTGTACACAATGACAGACACATCGTATGTGTGATGACCAAC
>JAQQSV010006900.1:0-14157 GCA_028646515.1 Pseudochirops corinnae
TACTACAAGAAAATCCTCCTTCAGGGCTTCTGAACCAACAGCCAGGTTCCAGGACCTCTACAACAGCATCACTGTCCTTCACCATCAGGTGAATCTGGCAAAACAACATCAAAACAGACAGACAAAATATCAGCATCACAGCTATGCCTCCTCTGTTCTTGGCAGTTATGGGTGGCAGTTCTCAAAAGTCCTGGGCAGTTCCAATGGGCTCTCAGCAGTCTTTCTCTCAGCAATTCAGGCTCCACAATACTGGATACTGCTCTCCCAAAGTCCTTCTGGCCTTCTCTAGGCTTGGGCCTCTCTCCCAATTCATGGCTCCTCCCAGTTCAGCCCTCTCTCTTCATGTCAACAAGTCCATCCCACAAGTGGGATTCACAAGCTCTGGATTTCAACACTCAACCCAAAAACCAAGCCAATACAAGGGCATCTCCAAATTCCATTACCAATAAACATCATTAACCCTTCCATTTCCATAAAGGGAGGGGAAGGAGAAGAGGGAATAAGCATTTATATAGTGTCAACTATGTGCTAAGCACCAAGCTAAGAGCTTTCTGTTTACACATATGATCCTCACAACAACCACAACAACCTAGGTGCCATTATTATCACCCTTTTCCAGTTGAAGAAAATTGAGGTGAAGGTAAAGTGACTTGCCCAGGGTCATGTGAGTAGTAAACATCTGTGACAAGATTTGAACTCAGATATTCCTGATTCCATGCCCAGCCCCTTATCCAATGTATGCCAGCATCTGCATGATTCAACCTTTTATTCATCATTTCTTTGTTGAAATGTTTTCAGTTGAGTTTATTCACCTATGGAAGGTCGTTTAAATTTCCTCTTAGATATTATCTACTTCCTAGGTTGCATCTAGAAGTAATCTACTCTCATTATTATTGTTGTTTATGCTATTTTCCCACATTTCTATAACACACTGAAGGTCAGAAAGTGCTTTCTTCACAACCATATGAGGGAGAATGAGTGAATATCAAAGATCAAATAAGTGATGTTAAAAGAGTCAAGAGACATACTCAACATCCAGGTAATTAACCAATGGAACCTGAACTTAAGTCCATCTCCAATACCTCTTAGTACATTGCTCTTTCCACTACACCATAAGCAAGTATTGAATGCCATGTGACCTAACTGCAATCCTCTTTCCTTGACCACTATTTAGTATTATTCTCTTTCTTTGAAGCCAGGGGAAAGGAATGCCTTTTTATGCAGCTATTTCATGAGGTCTTGTGTGAAAAATGAGCTGAAAACATTCAGCATTTGAAAAATACATACATAGTAGGAGTCTGATATTGCTTACTTATTTTTATCATTGTGAGATCACATATTTCCAATGTGATAATGTTTGTCAACACACTGTAAATTGTCCATGTTAATGTGGGTTGATTTTATTTCCCTCCATAACTTCTAGAGGCTAAATGATTCATTGCAAGCATTAGTATTTTCTCATGTTCATTAATGAACTAGTTTATGTACAGCTCTTAGAATTTTGTGGGTCCTATGAATTTAAAGAAACAGGAAGGGGTAGACAAAGTGAATGGAATACAAGGAATGGTAATAATTATATCTGATAGCTATATAGAATTTTAAAGGTTGCAAAAACATTTTGCACGCATGCTCTCACCTGAACCTCCAAACAAGCCTATGTGGTAGAGACTGCAGGCTTTATTAGTCAAGTTTACAAATGAGGAAACTCAGAGGGGTTAAGTCACATGAACATTTAAACTTCATAAAGGAGGTAGATGCTATTACCTCTATTTTGCAGATGAGGAAACTGAGGGTCAGAGCAATAACAAGCAATGCTTGTGCTCACACAGGTATCGTGTCAGTTTTAGCATTTCAACACAGGTCATCTCAACTCCAAATTCAATATTGTCTCCACTCCACTATGCCATTTTCTACTACTATTACATACCAACAGTGACATATGAAGAAAACAATACATTTTGCCTTTTGGTTGTTGAATAGAGCCTTATTGTTATGATAGAATAATGCTTGGGTTTGGGAGGAGTCACAAAGAATGTGAATTTTAAAGCACAAAGCAAGGGTAGTTGAGTTAAGGGGAGACCAAAGAGATCACAGAATCATCAATTTAGAGATAGAGGGGATTTTAGAGGTCATGATCAATTCCAACCTCTTTATTTTCACCTCTTTATCTTTTTTTTTTTTTTTTTGCTTTTTTGGAGGGGGGAAGGCAGGGCAATTGGGGTTAAGTGACTTGTCCAAGGTCACATGGATAGTTTTGTGTTGTGTCTGAGGCCGGATTTGAACTCAGGTCCTCTTGACTCCAGGGTCAGTGTTCTATTCACTGCACCATCTAGCTTCCCCTTACCTGTTTCTTTACCTCTTTAGATGAAGCACCTGAGGCCCAGAGAAGTTTAGTGTCTTGCCAAGGATCACAGCTGGTAAATGTCCGAGCAGAGTCTGTGTTTCTGACTCCAAGTCTAGTCCTCCATTCATTCTACCGTACAAGACAGCATAGTGGCTGGATATGTGGTAAAAACAGGTCAGGAGGCAAGTTTCTCTGAAGATGTGTCATCTCTTGATCTCATCTATGATAATATTAGTTATAACTTAGAATAAGATTCCTATGCTCTATTAATCACCTCTTTTAGAAGATAAAATTGTGCAGTTCATTGAGTATAGATCATTGTGGGAAACACGCTGCAGCTTACTTATACCTTCCATGCATCTTTGTGCAAGCCATAATTTTAATTCCTTGGGGACTGTGATGTTCCTGGGTTTGCAACCATAGAGCATAACTGGGAGAATCCACCTTCAAAAAAGAGAACTTGACACCGGGAAACACTTTGACATTATTAAAAGCACTGGGCAGTTCTTAGAACACAACCTACCCTACTTCCTTAACTTCAATTCTGAGCACAATTCATTTTCTATGTATAATGCTTGCCCCAAACGAATATACTGACACACTAACTCAATAGATTATCTGTTTAATTGTATGCCATTATGGACAATAGATTGTCAGTTTAATTGCATGTCATTACAGACAATAGATTGTCAGTTTAATTGCATGTCATTACGGACAATAGGCATTTTCATCAATTTAATTTTTTCCAGTATGGATTATTACTCTGATCTCTTTAAAATAGTCATATACCTCATTGGAAAGGTCCTGCAAAGTTCTCAGTTTTTATGCAATCAGCAGTATGTAAACTGCAAACAGGAACCTCCAGAAGAGTTCACCACTTATAGAAAATTTTTTTTTCCATTTGAGCCCTTGATGAGGTATCTTTCATGAGAGTGTTGAAGATTTTTGGTAAGGATGAATCTCCCTGTGAGTGATTGACCTGCATTATCTCTGCAGTTATATTTGTCAGGGAATATTGTATGAAAAACATTTTTTTTTTTGGAAGAAAACCTTTAAGACTGCCTTGATAGTCCAGGCTATCTTTGTTTTTTTTTTCTAGTAATCCACAAAAGATCAGTATTCTTTGCATTTTTAAATTAACTGTGCTACTGGAAATACGCAAAAGCACACCTTCTTTCTTCTATGGTTTTACCTTGGAGATATAAATCATTATTATAAAGCTTCTATAAAGATTGTATGCTCCTGGCAAGGAGGGATCGTTTTGTTCTCTGTATTTGCATCCAAAGTACCTGGTAAATAGTAAATTGAATAAATCCAAATTCAGCAAATATTTATTAAATACCTACTGTGTGCTAGGCACTCTGCTAAACACGGGGGACAGAATTAATAAAAAGAAAGATAGTTCCTACCATAAAGGAGTTTATAATCTAGATGGGGAAACAACACAAGAAAGAGAGCAGGAAAAGAGTAGGGGACACAAGAAGGGGATGGTTCTATGGGAGAATCTTTTTTTTTTTTTATCGTGTTTTTCAAGTAACCCAATAGTTCTTAAAAGATCTTTCCCCATTCTATTCTTCAGGTCAGTTTTGGTAAATTAAATTTCCTCCACTAGAACATTTTTAATGTCAGTTTCCTCCTGTAATTAATTTAACTTTTTCCTTCAGGAATTCACATATGTATTCCGGTATTGATATTACTTCACAGTCTATGGTCCTTTTTAGTAAAGTGTAATTTACCTGATTATCTCTTTAAGTGACATCTATTTTTGCTTTTGCTTTGTCTGACATCACAATTGCTCCCCTTGCCTTCATAACTTTTGATGATGCATGATCAATTCTGATCCAGTCAATTTTTGTTAATTCCATGGATGCGTTTCTGTTTCAAGAATTTCTCTTGTAAACACCATATTGTTGGATTTTGATTTCTAATTCATTCTGATCTATTTTCCAGGTTAGATTTTTCTATAAAATATTTCACATTTTCTTCTCCTTTTTCAGTCTTTTAATTTTGCTTTATTGTTTCTTAATGTCTTTTAGAGTCATTAACTTCCATCTGACCAATTCAAATTTTAAGGAATTATTTTCTTCAGTCTCTTTTTCTATTTGGCCAATTCTGATTTTTAAGGAGTTTTCTTCAGGAATTTTTGTATCTCTTTTACTACTTCACTAATTCTGATTTTAAGGAGTTATTTTCTTCAGCATTTTTTTTTTATATTTTCGATCTCTTTCCATAATTTTCTTTCATAACTTTCATTTCTTTCAATCCTAATTTGAGGGTCTGGATGATGTCAGTGCAGGGTTGTCCTTGGTCAAGTTTCAGCGGATAATGATCCGCCCCAGCTTCTGTCAACATGCATTAAGAATTAAAGAATTTCAGGCTTGCCCATGGTCTGAGCTCCCTTCCTCAGTACACAGATGTAGGTATTAATTCAATCAGAACAGTAGAAATCTCCATAACTCTCGTATCAGGGGGCCATTGTTGCAGGCTTATGCTGTTCCGTGGTCCCTTTCTCAGGTACACCACTAGATTCCCCACCACTGATGCTCAGTTGCAAGGTTTCTGTGTAGGTCTTCCTGTTTTAGGACCTCCTTTCCAATACAACCTTCACACTGTCTTCCTATACCAACCCAGGATAGAAAAAAGATATTCTCTGTAGTTTCTCCTGGGATTTATAAATTATAGTTCAATCTAATGCTCTTTTTTTTGTCTTTCCTTATGTAGTTTGGAAGAGAGCAGAGCTGTGTTTCTTCCTCTCCTCCCACAACCTTACCAGTTCTCCAGATTAACCATTGCATGATAAGTTTCTTAGCTTAAATATCTTATGGAGTCAACAGCTTTTTAATATCTTTCCATCTATTTACTCCAAGAAGTAATCAGTTGTGGAGTAAAGATAATGGAGCCACCGGTAAAGGGTTGCCTGTGAAAGAGCACTAGAAATGTGAGTAATTCTCTTTAATCTCTATTGTTCCTGTCAGGCTGTTCCTTTGTCTGTTGTTGTGTGAATGGCAGCTGTCGAAATAGAAAAGAAAATTGACTGCAAGAGAGGGAAGTGGCAGGAAGGGAAATGGGGAGAAATAACCTATCCCACAAATACATATATGACAGCTGCTGTGGGCAAACAGGTGTAATTTTAAAAATGGCATTCAAGTGTGAGGGAAACTGTCAGAATTCCAGAAAGACCCACTGAAATGTTTGAATTCCCAGCTCAGCAGAGCACCTGTCATTCATGCCCTTACATTCCCACAGCCTCTCCCAGTCACCACAGAGACAATAAAAGGATAATGGCAATGGCCTCTTAGACCTATTTTGCATACTGATTGGGGTTGGGGAGGGCTCTTGGTTTTCACATCTCTCACAATCAGCAGGCAGCCCACAGCAACCGAGCCAGATTCTCTCTGCCAGGATTTCACACCTCCCACACCCTTTTCTGGGTTGTATGCTGTTTTCTGGAATCAGATAGGGACATGCACTGCTTGACTACCAATTGGAGATACCTGAGTCATCTCAGAGGAGTTAGAGATGTGGAGGTGACCTAGGAAAGGATGCTAAATGTCCTCAGCTCCTAATTTTTGAAGATCAGACAGACAGTGATTAGGATCACTAATCAAAATTATATGTAGATGAAAACAGAAGTGCAGAACCAACAGTTCTTTCAAACAGTGAAATGGATTTTAATAAAGCCTCTCAGTTGTTAGCTAATTTATAATAGACTCAAACTTATATCTACAAGAGAGTATTACAGATGAGGAACGTACTGTATTTGGAAGTGAAGTGATTTGTTCAAGATCACACAAGTGAAATCATGCTTAGTCAGTTTCATTGTCTTCCAAATTCAGTGCTTGCTCAAGGAGCTACCATATGGTTATATATGGTTATAGTTGATTGTTGGCTTGGAACATCAATAGGGATTGTATGTATTAAGGATTGTGGGAAAGTGAGAGGTTTTTAAAAGAATCATAGAATCTCAAGTGAAAGAAACCTCAGAGGTCATTCAGTTCAGCCTGAAACTATAATATTCCTGACAAGGGTTGATACATGCTCCATTTGAAGAACTTCAGTAATGGGAAAGCCACTACCTCTTGAGCAAATACATTTCATCTTTGGAAATTTGTCAGGACAGGCCTAAGTGTTTAGCATTAATCTCTTGTTCCACATCACTTCAAAGAATAGTTAACCCAAAAGACTCACTGGCTATATAAATCTGTTATCTGTAGAAAATGGTCAAATATATGAGAGGTATCTATTGAACTACCAGTCTTCATTCATCTCCCTAATTTTTCCTACTTTATTAATTTATCCTATGCCCTCACCTCGACTTTTAAAAATCTGCTTCCTTAACATTGACTGAGTTAGGAAAGGAAAATGGAAACCCAGTTAATCACTCTCTGACCTACTATCCCACAATTTTTGTGTTCTCTGTAACAGTCTTTCTATTTACCTACCTTGTATTAGGGATACTAGACTGTCAGTCTTCAGTATACCACAATGACCACAGGGAGGTAAGGATGTTACAGTTGGCTAGTCCTTCTTCCTTTAATACTTAAAAGGAAAGACAATTCCAAAATTTTCCAGTTTTCTTAAAAATCACTTCCCTTTCCCAGTCTTTGTTGATAAGCTCAAATTTACACATTTTGGGAATGGTAGATTATTGAAGGGAGAAATATTAAAGATTTTTACATAATTCTAGATGAATCATCATTCTTTAGAAATGAGCATCTGAAATAAGAATCTCTTAAGATTAATGAAGGCACCTTAACTATGTGGTGTACCTGAACACTCTGATAATTCTAGTCTCATCTCACTGTTAAGCAACTTTATCAAGGAGAGGATTTCTGTATTTAAGTATGATATTACTGATTTTGTTATTTCTTTGCATGTGATATATGCTTTGTGGAATGTTAGTGTCAGATAGTCCCAAACTGTTTTCCTTCTATCAATCAGAGTGTTTATGGACAGCTTTATCTCATAATCAGTTGGTATATACTCAAAGAATAGAAATTTATTTAAATATTAGTGCATATAAAACATATTAAAAGGTGGTATAAAATAGTGGGGAAAGTCCTGAACTTGGAATCAGGAGACCAAGCTTTGAAATCAATCTCAGACACTTGCAATCTGTGTGATCTTGCACAAATCATTTAATTCCCCATCTGTATGATGGGAATAATAATAAATATATTACTCAACTTGCAGAGTTACTGTGAGGAAAATGCTTTGCAAAAATTTAAATGGTATACAAATGTGAATTATTATTATATTTGGGAAGTAAAGTTATTACAAAAAGGATAGATTCTAAGCTCCAAAATCAAAGAAAATATATTTGGAAATTATCTGTGGCTTTGGATTATTTGCATCACCATTCACCTCTTTTAGGCTAAATATTTGATATATTTGTGGTGGATATTAGGGTAGAAGAACATGTTGAAAATGAGCTCTGGTAGAGAAGATTCTGGGAAGATGGGAGAGTAGGTCAGAAAATTCTAAGCTCTCAAGATTTCCCCCCACAAAAGAGATAAAATAGCACCTTAGGGTGAACAAAGTGCGGGTAAACATAAGTAACAATAGGGACACAACAGGGGTCTTCCAGGGACAATTTGAGAAAATTAGAAGAAAAATCCCAGGACAACATTTGGTCCCTATGAAGAGTGAACACCTTCAGGATAGGGTCTGCTTTAACAACTAGCAGCAAGCCCTGAGGTTAGTTGGTTTGAGAGTCTGTGTGGGCTCCAGACACAGGAACTTTTACCCCAAGATAGTAAAGGGAATTTGGCATCTGAGCCCTGAGAAGATTGAGAGAAACTCTGCTGACCAGGAATGCCAGACCCAGCTGTGGTGAGGGCAATAAGGAACCAGAACATGCCCAGTGAGTGCAGAGGCAGTGGTGCAGAAAGCCCCTGACTGTGAGCACTTACAGGAGGTTGGAAGTTTGGCTTTGGTTCCAGGCTAGAGGGGAAAACTGAAGATCTGGGTCAAAAGGCACCATCCCCCATATACCAGGACTAGAGATGATTACAAAAATTAAGCTATTATCATAAAAAACTGCACAGGCAAAGAAGAAAGAATCCAACCATAGAAAGCTATTATGGGAATAGAGAAGACCAGGGTTCATCTTCAGAGGAGGATATTGAAGCAAAGAAATCTCCAAAGAATAACATCAAATGGTCACCTATCCAAAAAGAATTCATTGAAGATCTTTAAAAAGACTTTAAAAATCAAATGATAGAGGTGGGGAAAAAAAACTTTAAAAAAAAGAATAATCCAAGAAAAACAAGAAAAGTATAAAAGGAAAGTCAACAAATTAGAAAAGGAAATCCAGAATCTTAAAGAAGAAAATGACACCTTGAAAATTAGAATTGAGCAAGGTGAAGCTAGCAAAATTATAAGAGATCAAGAAATAATTAAACAAAATATGAATAATGAAAAAATAGAAGAAAAATTGAAACATCTTAAAAGAAAAACAACAGATTTGGAGAATATATCAAGAAAAGAAAGTAGAAAAATAATCAGACTAACTGAAAGTTATGATCAAAAAAAATTTTGATACAATAATGCAAAAAATAATTAAGGAAAATTGTCCTGAAGCATTAGAACACATGGGGAAAGTAGAAATAGAAAAAAAAATTGATCACCACTTAAAAGATATCCTATGAGTAAAACTCATAGGAATATAACAGTCAAATTCTGAAACCCCCAACTCAAGGATAAAATACTAAAAGCAACAAAAATAAAACAATTTAAATATGATGGTGCCACAATTAGAATCGTATATCACCTAGCAGCAGTGGTTAAAGAACCACAGGTCTTGAAATACTACATATCAAAGAGCAAATGAATAGGGGCTCAATCCAAAAATATCATACCCAGCAAAGTTAAGCATAATCCTGAATAAAAAAAAAAAAGGGACATTTGATAAACTGTCAGACTTTCAAGACTTTGTTAAAAAAAAACATTGAACTTAATAGAAGACTTGACATAAAAGAGCCAAGAGAAATATAAGGTACATACTAAAGACTGATTATAAGGGATTCAATAAAGACAGACCATTTGCTTTTTTATATATGTAAAATGTAAAACGTATGTCTAAGATTCTTATCAATAATTGGGTAGCTAATAAGAAAGATTGGGGAAAATCTGAGTATGATATGAATTTTAAAAAGTAAAACCATTTAGGAACAGCTAAAAAGAGTAATTATTTTATACAAATGAGGTGCAAGAGAAAGAATTGATACAGAGGAATTAGATGGGAGAGGAGAGCTGGTAGTTCTGGTAACCTACTTTCATCAGGAATGGGTTTAAGAGGGAACAATACATATATATTTAGAAGAGTATAAAAGTCTTCTAAATTCAGGAGAAATAAAACAGGGCATAGGGAGGGGGTGAGTACAAGGGAGGGATCTTTAGAGGGGAGAGTAAGGGAATAAGTAAAAGGGGGATATAGAAGGATGTTCAGATTCATGGCAATGAGAGGATAAGGGAAGGATCCTTGGAGGGGGGTAGACAAGTAATAGAAGCGCAAAGTAGTGGGTAGAAGTAAAGTAGAGGAGGCAAGAGGAATAGGAAATAAGAGATATGCACAAACATAAAAACAAAGATCAGGAGTAGAATTTGTTTGGGAAAATATATATCTATATATGCATGCATATATGTATATGTGTATCTTTATGTCTATAGCTGCAGAGAATTATATCCAAACTTAATTGTAGCTTTGAGGGGTGGGAGGAGGGAAAGAACAAAGTAAAAAAGTACACAGCAGAAAAAAAAGGAAAACTTACAAAGAAGCAAAGAGAAGATGGACATTTCTCAATACAAACTGTATTATTTATCATATAGACTTCCTTGAAGTGAAAATTTATTGTGACATACTTTGAATCCTCACTTATGTTCTGCTATGCACATGACATGCTTTTTTTCTTTCTTATTTTGTATTTAAGTTTCAATATTTAAGTTTATGATATGTTTTTGTTTCTTTTCTCTATTCTGTATTTGTGTTCTAGCATTTGAGTCTAAAAATAAAATTTTAAAAAAAGAAAGAAAATTAACTCTAGTAACTTCACCTGGAACTAGGTCTAAGAGAGGAGCACACATACATAAAGTCAATGCTGTCCACAGTGCTGTTATACAAACATCAGACTTGCAAACCTTGGGTGATATTTCTGGTTCATTGTAAAAGAAAATATCCAGATAATGGTCTGGGGAGTGGATTTTATTCTCGTGCTCTTTTATGTCAATCTCTGGATGACTTCTATATGGTCCTTGCTATAGACCAGTGTTTCTTAACTTTTCTACTCGTGACCCCCTTTCACCTGAGAAATTTTTATGTGACTCCAAGTATATATGTATATAAAATAGGTATAAAAATCAATAATCATAATCATAATAATAATCATACAGAAATTTATTTTAAATCAATTCTCTGGAATACATATAGTTTTACCATTTATTATGGATAAAAGAAAATTTGCATACTAATGAGATGGATGTGCTTGTTTATTTTTACATAAAAAGTTAAGTCGGAAGAATATTTGATAACTGTAACATGTAGAGCATCTTCAACATTTTTCAGAGTTGATTGATATTTTGATTTAATAATCATCAATGCTGAGAACCCTGCTTCACATAAACACATACTAGAAAATGGCAGAAGTATGTTTAAGAAAATTTCAGAAATTGTTGGAAATTCTGTCCTAATCCCAAGCCAAAATTCATTGAATGTTATTTTTTAGGAAACTCTGGTTTTAAACCTGTGTCACTTGATAACTCAGCAAATTCTTCTTGAACTTTTAATGGCAGATGACTGGGGCATTTTATTTCAGTTGAGTATGGTTTATGAACTCAATTTAGTTTTTTAGAATTAAAATTTGAGGGGAAGTTTTTCTGAAACTATGTCACCTGGCACTTCAGATGATCAAGTATAACTCTTACAATTAAATCTCTGGGAAGGTTATTTTCGATTATAAAATCATCTGTAGCTATAAACATTTCTAAAGAACCATTTTCTATCCTATCCTTCCAAAAACATAACTTCGTCTTTCAATTTCAACAATCTATTTAAACTTCATCCTCTTGAGAGCCACCTTACTTCTGAATGTAGTAATAAGCTTTTATAATCAGAGTTCATGTCTTTCCAAAGGTTTGTAAACATAAGGACATGATTTTTAAGGAAGTTAATGATTTTGACAGTATCAAAACACAACATCTAACTCTGGTGATATTTTTTTGGCTGTGAGTGCCTCTCCTTGGATCATGCAGTGAATAAAAGTGATATGCTCATTGCCTTTGGCTTTAACTTTTGTTATAAATTCAACATTTTTTCCCATCATTGCTTCAGCACTATCTGTACAGACTCCAAAGCAATTTTTCTACTGTAAACCTTCATTTGTGGAAAAATACATAGACTTTAAGATATATATCTTCCTCTCTTGTGTGCCCTTCCAAAGGGTGACAAAGCAATAATTCTTCACGTGTGCTTCCTTCATAAACATACCTTACATAAAATAATAATTGTGCCGTGTTAGAAATATCAAATTGCTTCCTCTAACTGAATTGCAAGCTGGGTTGCCCTTAAACCTGGTAACAAGCTATTGGAATTGGTCATTACTAAGGTCAGAAATTCTTTTGGAAACAGTATCATTCAAAAAAGGAATTGTATTAATTTCATCCCTATACTTCTTCCTAGGAACTATTGCTGACATTTTAATAGCAGCGGATAGTACAACATCTCCTCCTATTGCATAGGGCTTTTTAGTTTTTCTAATTAAGTAAGAAGTTTTATAAGATACATGTAAATATTTTTCATTGACAATAACAAATTTCTCAAAACATTGTTTTTCTTTATTTGAAGATTTTAAAAGTCATTCAAAATATCCCTTTGGTTTATTGCAGTACACTACATGCTTGCTGTTAAAATGTCATTTTAGTTTGGCTGATTTCACACTTTCTGTAGTCACAACTTCATTCCAAATTAAGCAAAAAGGTTTTTTCCACACCATCATCATTATTAGAAGTGAATTCATACTGCAAAAAATGATTCAGCATCTTTTCTTTTTCTTGCCAATTTAGGTATACTGCAACCTGGTAATGAAGATTCTGTCACATTATCATCAGTATTTTTACCTCTTCAGTTTAAATTTAATGACTTCTCCACAACAAAAAAAAATATTTTTGTCCTAAAATATAAGTAAATGTTGCTAATAATTTCTCAAAGCTATACTAGTTTTGGTTTGTGAAATTACATTTGTTTGTGCTTAATTTTTAAAATTGACGTTCACACTTACATACACATACACCAGTGATAGTGGAGAAATATTATTAAAGGTCTTTTATCTTTACTTGCTGCAATTAAACACATGTTTCTGCAGAAGAAGGAGATAACAGTAATTTTTAAAATCAAACATTCTAAAACAACACAATCCAAAGATATTCTAATTTGATACTTACATGCTGAGGAATGATGGTAAGAAAATACTAAAAGTCTATATTTTTCATAATTAAATTAAAATGTTTAAGAGCAAAGATTTTATATATATATACAGTAAAAAAAAAAAGCACTGCAATTCATAACATATAATAGTCTTGAAGCTGAGACAAGGTGTTTCTGACAGTGTTCACTGGTGTCGTGTGGCATAATGGCATGCACAGTGCAAAGTGTGCATGTTGTGTGTTCAGAACCAATACTGTAGTAAAGTTGTGCAATGCAACACTGGCAAGTGCTATCAGAAGCACCTTGAATTCATTATGCATTTCATTTTGAATTAATTTTTGATCACTGCATGTTCAGAAACCTTTTACTGTTGACAAATATTTCACAACCTCCAAATTCAGTTATGCAACCCCGTATGGGGTCCAACCCACAATTTAAGAAGTACTGCTATAGAATATCTATAAGACTGTGAGATGAAGTCAGGAATTCATGTGACTTTTTGTAATGGTAATGGAATTTGGAGATGCCCCTGTATTGGCTTGGTTTTTGGGTTGAGTGTTAAAACCCAGAGCTTGTGAATCCCACTTGTGGGATGGATTTGTTGACATGAAGAGAGAGGGCTGAACTGGGAGGAGCCGTGAATTGGAAGAGAGGCCCAAGCCTAGAGGAGGCCAGAAGGACTTTTGGAGAACAGTATCCAGTATCTTGGAGCCAGAGTTGCTGAGAGAAAGACTGCTGAGAACCCGTTGGAGCTGCCTAGGACTTTTGAGAACTGCCACCCAGAGCTGTCAGGGACTGAGGAGGCACGGCTGTGATGCTGGCATTTTGTCTGTCTCTTTTGATGTTGTTTTGCCAGATTCACCTGATGGTGAAGGACAGTGCTGCTGTTGTAGAGGTCCTGGAACCTGGCTGTTGGTTCAGAAGCCCTGAAGGAGGATTTTCTTGTGGTACCTGCACAGAAATCCTGCAAGAGGACCTTGCTGATGTTTTCAGGGGTTCTGGAACTGTTCTACAGGCAGAGAGTGACTTGATGAGGACACTGGCTATGGCTTTGTTGAGCCTTATCTCCCCAGGAACTGAGATGGCCGAGGGCTTGCCTTGAGTCAAGATGAAAGAAGGGCCTTTCCTTGGGTTTTCAATGCTGAGATGATATCCTAACCTTGTTGTAATTTAAGGGTGGATGGCCTTTTGTGCTCTCCTGCCCCTTTTGAGAAAGTGCTTGGTGTTAATGGCTGGTATTGTAATTCAGTAGTGTCCAGGAGTGGAGGGAGGAAGGGGGGGGAACCTTTGACCTTTTTGTGCTCTATGATTGACTACATGAATGTACTTTGTTTATGATTGGAAACTATTCTCCATTTGAGAAGAGACTAAATGAATGTACTGCCCAGGAGTG